>SNQJ01S0007965.1:165018-179095 GCA_010110895.2 Picea sitchensis | reverse complement strand
TGCAAGAAACTACAATCTTTTTGCGTGACGTCTAGCTACTAACCATAAGAATATATTAGTTCTTGTTTCAACATAATTAAAATTGAATGCATCCAAACGATGTATCTCTCATTGCTTAAACGCACACTAAAAGGGCGGGTTATACAAAATGGAAAACATAGACTAGAAAGGGTTCAGCTCAAGATGAATATGTTCTAAACTTCCAATGCTACAAGTCTTAAGTTTATGTTTCTATTGGGTACAAAACAAGCCATTAAATGGGTTGCTGAAAACAAAAATGATAATTAATAATGCTAACAATGTAAAATCAATTTTGAAGTCTACAAGGGTAAGATCGCAGTCTAAAGCATGGCAAGGTCGTTGTCCAATGAGGGGGAAAAATGTTGACTGTAAAATGGTAAAACACAGAGTTAAAAAGGAAGGTGTAATCAGCGGTTCACGGATAGGATTGATAATAATGGCAGAATTACTTAATAAAAGAAGGAGAAAACATCCACAATCATACAAGAACAATCAACACGAGTAAATGACTAGGCAAACATCATTCGCTCATCATCCACACAGAGAAAAGTAGGGCATTAAGATATATAGGTCTATTAACACTGAAGTGACGACCGTTGATAAATCTCTTGGCTGACTGCTCAGGCATGGACTGATGATCTGGGGATGAGGATGAAGTAAAGCACAACTCTTCACAATAAATCAATAAAACAAATAGTATAGTCATAGAATTCAGGGATCCAATGCCAAGGGAATCAAGTCAAGAAGCGAGCTTAAGGCTATGGGGAATTTAAGTTCTCGGTTAAAATGCTAAGTCGAACACTTTCTTTACTCAATTAAAAGTATAGAAATGAAAGCGTAAAGTCAATAGTAATCTATCGTGTAGAATAAATTCATGCGTACCATAGCCCAAGTCCCCCACTTCAAGTCGTTGTTCTGTACGCTCCGTCCCACTCCCGCTCGCTGACTCATGTGACTTCACTTGTACCTACGAGCCAATGCTAAGGGTACTCTTCTCCTCCCTTAGCCCCCCGAGTCGCAAAGGGTCCACGCACATTAATCTAGAGAACAACTAGCTCTGAGCTCACCTCGCAAGGCCGAGCTACCACTCCTCACCGAGATGGGTATTCCAACTACCACAAGATAAATAGTCAAGTCCAAAATTCTGCAACATAACGTTACGCATAAAAGAAGAGATATATAATCATAACATCTAATCATATGCACATATGTCATATATACAACAATAAAACCCAATAGTCCACTCCCTCACTCGATCTGTATTCCAAGGGTTTAATCGATACCTTTGCATCCCCGAGGTCCAAAATCCTGCACACTGAGGAGAATAAATTCAATAGCACCTGTCTATATCAATAAAAAAAAATAACATGTTATCATATCCATAATGCCTCATAATCATAATCAAATTCCCAATATTATAATAATCTGGATCACATGCAAACAAGTGTCATGAAAGAATAAGTTCCCTCAGTGCACGGAAGAGCGAGATGTTACAGTAAATAGTTGAAATATAATTCGAAACTTCTTTAGAGAAAGAGAGATACACCATCAAATGATTTATCATTTCCTCCTCCTCTCCACACAATACACATCTACTTGGACAAATAAAACCTTTTTTTCACAAATTATCCTAGTTTAGATCTATATCTTCAATTAGAACTCTATTTTCAATCAATAGCCAACTAAATAATTTATTTCGCAAGTGAATATTCCATTTCCATACATCAATCAACCAATCCTCTGAAACATCATCAAGATAATCTAAAGCTAGTACCTCATAGGCTTGTTTTTCCGAGACTTTCCCACATTTACCATCCCAAGACCAAACAATTCAATCATTCTCATATCGTAACACAAAACCAGAATGCTTAAGTCCCCTCACATAAGTCTCCCATTCATATTTTTCTCTCGAGAAATATAAGTATCTCCACACTTTTCCAACTAAAAACTTTCAAATTAGTTGTATCAATAGAAACAACATGTGCCAAAAATTGCAATCCTTTTGCATGAAGTGTAGCTACTAACCATAAGAATATATCACTTCTGGTTTCAACAAAATTAAAATTGACTAACCATATTCTCATTAGAGCACTGTACCACTTATAGATATCCATCAAATTCAAAACAATATTGTGACTTCAAGCCAAGTAATAAAGAAAAAATGGTTTTCCTAAGATTGTGGCTTCAAGGACATGAAAAGAAAACCAACAATTTAAGGACATGAAAAACAAATCCAACAATTCAACATACTACGATGCCTAGAATACCCATATGAACTCTACTTTTTTTTCTTGGGAAAATATCTATTAAATTCACGAATTTATTTCCCATAGAAACAAGATTCCCAATGTTTCTCTACTTGAATCCATATGAAATATGTAACTAAAACACCATTGGGCAAGTAGAAAATAGGATCAATAAATATACCAAGTGTTTTGTATGTCAAATTGAAAACTCAAACCATTCATTTCATCATGACCTCCTTAATATTAACAAGAAAAGACTCAAACCATTAACCATTTATAGGCTTGCACCCATTGTGTCTTACCCCATATCATAACATATTCATGTATCAACTTGTGAGTGAGAGATCAACGGAATCCCCCAAGTTTTCCATGGGCGTTATTGTACTGGTGTAGGTGTGGTAACCTCATGTGGAATTAGATAGACATTATTGTACTGGCGTAGGTGTGGTAATCTCATGTGGAATCATATAGATATTATTGTACTAGTGTAGGTGTTGTAACCTCATGTGGAATCACATATATTTGGCAATATTTTCCCTCTAGCCATACTCACAACTATATAATAATTGCATTAGTTAAGCCCTAAAATGATTCAAATGCATCCCTTAGTGTGAAGGGTAGAAAATGAAATGTAGAAATCACCTTCTCGCATGCCTAAGTATTATTATACATAACCTTAGGAAAGCAAGGAAACCCTAGAGGAATTTTATTAAATGGAGTCATGCCCTTGTTTATATTCGATTAGGTATATATGTATATATTTATATTCACTTAGGTAATCAAGCTACATTCCTTGAGAATAGGAATGAGTTAGAGTCTTTCATTTCAATTATCAAGGATATGGTAAATGTTAAGGGTGCAAAGAAAAGTAGTGTTAAATCACATCATAGTATCATTAAGAAATGTTACTGAAGTAATGGAATCATTTTATAATGAACCTAAGGAAAAAAAAATTATGGGTAAATATGGGGTACATTGCAATACACAAGTACTTCCTATGCTATCCATATGCCTCTACATTGTATGGAGGTGGGAAATACATCAAGCTGTTGACATATCTCCATAGAAAAATCCTTCTTCCAACGTAAAAAAAAATACTCCGCAAAGAGTCCATGCACATTAATCTAGAGAACAACTAGCTCTAAGCTCGACTTGCAAGGCCGAGCTACCACTCCTCACCGAGTTGGCTATCCCAAGTGCCACAAGATAAGTAGTCAAGTCTAAAATTCTGCAGCGTAACGTTACGCATAAAAGAAGAGATATATAATCATAACATGTAATAATATGCACATATGTCATATATACACCAATTAAACCCAATAGTCCACTCCGTGACCCGATCGAGATTCCAAGGGTTTAATCGATGCCCTTGAATCCCCGAGGTCCAAAATCTTGCACACTCAAGAGAACCGAGTCAATAGCACCTATCTATATCAATACAACAAAATAACATGTCATCATATCCATAATGCTTCATAATCATAATCAAATTCCCAATAGTATAATAATTTGGATCACATGCAAGCAAGTGTCCTCAAAGAATAAGTTCCCTGAGTGTGCCCAAGAGTGAGATATTACAATAAATAGTTGAAATATAATTCGAAACTTCTTTCGAGAAAGAGACATACACCATCACATGATTTATCATTTCCTCCTCCTCTCCACACAATACACATCTACTTGGACCAATAAAACCTCTTTTTCACAAATTATCCCAGGTTAGAACTCTATATTCAATCATAGCTCTATTTTCAATCAATAGAAAACTAAATAATTTATTTCGCAAGCGCATCTTCCAATTCCATACATCAATCAACCAATCCTCCGAAACATCATCAAGATCATCTAAAACTTGTACCTCATAGGCTTTTTTTTCCGATACTTTCCCACCTTTACCATCCCAAGACCAAACAATTCAAGCATTCTCATATGATAAGACAAAACCATAATGCTTAGGTCCCCTCACATAAGTATCCCATTCATCGTTTTTCTCTCGAGAAATATAAGTATCTCCACAATTTTCCAGCTAAAAATTTTCAAATTAGTTGTATCCATAGAAAAAACATGTGCAAGAGACTGCAATCCTTTTGCGTGAAGTGTAGCTACTAACCATAAGAATATATTACTTCTTGTTTCAACAGAATTAAAATTGAATGCAGCCAAACGATGTATCTCTCATTGCTTAAATGCACACTAAATGGGCAGGTTATACAAAGTGGAAAACACAGACTAGAAAGGGTTCAGCTCAGGATGAATATGTTCTAAACTTCCAATGCTACAAGTCTTAAGTTTATGTGTCTATTTGGTAGAAAAAAAGCCATTAAATGGGTTGCTGAAAATACTATCAAAAATTGATAACACTGCCATCAAATAAAATGTAGATACAAAACCAATTGAAAAAGATGACAAAAATGATCATTAATAATGCTAACAACGTAAAATAAATTTTGAATTCTAGAAGGGTAAGATTGCAGTCTAAAGCATGGCAAGGCCATTGTCCAATGAGGGGGGAAAATGTTGACTGTAAAATGGTAAAATGCAGAGTTAAAAAGGAAGGTGTAATCAGCGGTTCATGGATATGATTGATAATAATGGCAGAATTACTCAATGAAAGAAGGTGCAAAGATCTGCAATCATACAAGAACAATCGACACGAGTAAACGACTGTGCAAACATCATTCGCTCATCATCCACACAGAGAAAAGTAGGGCATTAAGATATATAGGTCTATTAACACTGAAGTGACGACAATCGATAAATCTCTTGGCTCACTACTCAGGCATGGACTCATGATCTGGGGATGACGACGAAGTAAAGCACAACTCTTCACAATAAATCAATAAAACCAATAGTATAGTCATAGAATTCAGGGATCCAATGACAAGGGAATCAAGTCAAGAAATGAGCTTAAGGCTATGGGGAATTTAAGTTCTCAGTTAAAATGCTAAGTCGAACACTTTCTTTACTAAATTAAAAGTATAGAAATGAAAGCGTAAAGTGAATAGTAATCTACCATGTAGAATAAATTCATGCGTACCATAGCCCAAGTCCCCCACTTCGAGTTGTTGTTCTTTGCGCTCTGTCCCTCTCCCACTCACCGAACGATGTGACTTCACCAGTACCTACGAGCCAATTTTAAGGGTACTCTTCTCCTCCCTTAGCCCCTCGAGCTGGAAAGGGTCCATGCACATTAATCCAGAGAACAACTAGCTCTGAGCTCTCCTCGCAAGGCCGAGCTACCAGTCCTCACCGAGCTGGGTATCCCAACTACCACAAGATAAATAGTCAAGTCTAAAATTCTGCAACATAATGTTACGCATAAAAGAGGAGATATATAATCATAACATATAATCATATGCACATATGTCATATATACAACAATAAAACCCAATATTCCACTCCCTGACTCGATCTGTATTCCAAGGGTTTAATCGATACCTTTGCATCCCCGAGGTCCAAAATCCTACACAATGAGGAGAACCAAGTCAATAGCACCTGTCTATATCAATACAACAAAATACCATGTTATCGTATCCATAATGCCTCATAATCATAATCAAATTCCCAATATTATAATAATCTAGATCACACGCAAGAAAGTGTCCTCAAAGAATAAGTTCCCTCAGTGCACAGAAGAGCAAGCTGTTACAATAAATAGTTGAAATATAATTCAAAACTTATTTTGAGAAAGAGACATACACCATCACATGATTTATCATTTCCTCCTCCTCTCCACACAATACACATCTACTTGGACAAACAAAACCTTTTTTTCATAAACTATCCCAGTTTAGATCTCTATCTTCAATTAGAACTCTATTTTCAATCAATAGCCAACTAAATAATTTATTTTGCAAGAGAATATTCCACTTCGATACATCAATCAACCAATCCTCTCAAACATCATCAAGATAATCTAAAGCTAGTACCTCATAGGCTTGTTTTTCCGAGACTTTCCCACATTTACCATCCCAAGAGCAAACAATTCAATCATTTTCATATGATAATACAAAACCAGAATGCTTAAGTCCCCTCACATAAGTCTCCCATTCATATTTTTCTCTCGAGAAAGATAAGTATCTCCACACTTTTCCAACTAAAAACTTTCAAATTAGTTGTATCCATAGAAACAACATGTTCTAGAAATTGCAATCCTTTTGCATGAAGTGTAGCTACTAACCATAAGAATATATCACTTCTGGTTTCAACAAAATTAAAATTGACTAACCATATTCCCATTAGAGCATTGTACCATTTATATCTATCCATCAAATTCAAAAGAATATTGTGACTTCAAGCCATGTAATAAAGAAAAAATGATTTTCCTAAGATGGTGGCTTCAAGGACATGAAAATAAAACCAACAATTTAAGGACATGAAAAACAAATCCAATAATTCAACATACTACGATGCCTAGAATACCCATATGAACTCTACTTTTGTTTCTTGGGAAAATATCTATTAAATTCATGGATTTATTTCCCATAGAAACAAGATTCCCAATGTTTCTCTACTTGAATCCATATGAAATATGTAACTAAAACACCATTGGGTAGGTAGAAAATAGGATCAATAAAGATACCAAGTGTTTTGTATGTCAAATTGAAAACTCAAACCATTCCTTTCATCATGACCTCCATAATATTAACAAGAAAAGACTCAAACCATTAACCATTTATAGGCTTGCACCCATTGTGTTTTACCCCATATCATATCATATTCATGTATCAACTTGCGAGTGAGAGATCAATGGAATCCCCCAAGTTTGCCATGGACATTATTGTACTGGTGTAGGTGTGGTAACCTCATGTGGAATTAGATAGACTTTATTGTACTGGCGTAGGTGTGGTAACCTCATGTAGAATCATATAGATATTATTGTACTAGTGTAGGTGTGGCAACGTCATGTGGAATCACATATATTTGGTAATATTTTCCCTCTAGCCATACTCATAACTATATAATCATTGCATTAGTTAAGCCCTAAAATGATTCAAATGCATCCCTTAGTGTGAAGGGTAGAAAATGCAATGTAGAAATCACCTTCTCACATGCCTAAGTATTATGATACACAACCTTAGGAAAGCAAGGAAACCCTAGAGGAATTTTATTAAGTGGAGTAATGCCCTTGTTTATATTCGCTTAGGTATATATGTATATAGTTATATTCACTTAGTTAATCAAGCTATGTACCTTGAGAATAGGAATGAGTTAGAGTCTTTCATTTCAATTATCAAGGATATGGTAAATGTTAAGGGTGCAAAGAAAAGTAGTGTTAAATCACATCATAGTATCATTAAGAAATGTTACTGAAGTAATGGAATCATTTTATAATTTGACTAGGAAAAACAAATTATGGGGCGTATGGGGTAGATATACAAGTACTTGCTATGCTAGCCATATGCCTCTACATTGTATGGAGGTGGGAAATACATCGAGCTGCTGACACATAGCTGGGAAAAAGACCTTTTGATGTTATTTAATTAGAGATGTAAATAGAAATGCCTCCCTCGGTATAGAAGGTGAATGCATTAACTCAAATAGAATTATTCTTTGTCTTCCATTTGGAAACATACTTGACCCTTGAATTCGATCCTGAATATTGAGGGTACAATGGGAAAATTTTACTTTTTCTTTTTCATTTTTTTTAAGAAATAAGATGTAACAACATCACCCTAATGACTTAAAGTGACGCATGATCAAATATAAACAACTCTACATATCATTGAGACCCGAGATTTCAAAATATATTACCAAACAATCTCTCATGATACTATCACCTATGTAATGGCTTACTTGGGATGGCAGCTTTTTATACCAATTAAAAATCCTTGCTTCCGCGGAGCGACCCTGCGTCTTTGTGCACTCCCTAAGCTTTCAGGTGCATACGCTTGCAGATAGAAATCTCACGGTACCTCCAGTAAGCGCTAGGGGAGTTTTCTTCTTCCCATAAGCCCCGAGGAGCATAGGGGCCACACAAGCCAGAAATGGAAATAGGCGTCTCGGCCCTTGCCTCCAAGGCTGAGCTACAACTCAAGTTAGCTGAGAAATCCCCAACTCCCACAAACAATCAGTCCAGTCTCAATTCGACAACATAACCATACCTAACAACCCATCCCCCCCCCCCTCTTCTTCCTTCCCTTCCTTCTCTTTTTATAGCTGTGAATTTTGGAGACTAACCTAACCCTAAATCATTAATTAATTAATTAATCTTTAGTGGCAACTCTCTCCCAGTCTCCACTGTCCATGCGTCACGCATGCCTCCAGTTCTCTAAAATTAATTTCTTGTGGTTTTAGAGACTCAGATTTCCCTCACTTCCTCAAATTACTCCTTAAATTTCTCCTCAATCGTTCCTTAATTCTCTCCTTAATTTACTCATTAATTATTCCTTAAATTTTTCCTTAATTTACTCATTAATTGTCCTTTCCTTAATTTAGTCATTAATTATTCCTTTCCTTAAAATTTACTCCTTAATTCCTTTTCCTTAATTTACTCATTAATTATTCCCTTCCTTAATTTACTCCTTAAATTCCTAATTTTCATTAATTAATTCTCTCTTCTTGTTTTTTACTAAAGATAACTGTAGTTTTTATCTTTTCAACATTTTTATAGACTCCATCCTTTAATACTCTTCCCTAACAATAGTTTTATTTATTCCTTGTAAAATATATATATTTTTATTTATTTATTTATTTATTTTCTTCTTAATTTGAATACATGGGCTTAATTAATTTAAATCCCTTGTCACTTCATTCCCTTTACTTTAATAAGTCTTTAATTCACACCTAGGACATCTTACTCCTAGGTTTTGTGTTTGCAAATGCTTCCTTGGAGCTGTCCCCATTTGCAGGAGGTGTTTTGCTTTGGTCTTAGTGCGAGCAGTGTTTAAATTAGGGGAGTCATCCTTAAATTTATCAGTTAATGTCTTAGGGTCAATTAAGTTTCCTTCCTCTTCAATAGCGGCGTGCGCCGGGATGCACTCCTACATTGCTCCAAAGTTGCCACTCGGCGCTTGCAATTCTTCGATGCGGCGGTGCCGCCGGGATGCACTCTCCGTTGCTCCGGGGTGCCCACTGGCTGCCTGCAGTGGCCGATGCGGCGGTGCCTTGGGATGCCTCAGATTGCTCCAAGGGTGCCACTTTCGGCCCTTGGCGGTGGTAGGAACTCTGCAACCCTCATAGAGTCAGCACTCCGTCCGGCGGACATGTGGGAGACTAAGGGGCTTCTAAGGAATAAGGCCCCATGTATTGGCATTATGAATCGCGGCGTATCGCGATGCGCCCTCCGACGCCAGTGGAACCCATGGCGAACTAGGTAATGCGTTAACCTACAGGTTGAGATGGTGAAGCGGCTGTCGCGGTCGCCCCTCGACATCGTGGGTCCTCCGAACTAGGTAATCGTTAACCTGCAATTCGAACCACGCGGCGGAGGTGCTAATAGGCTATGGCGGGGGATGCTACCACCTCTCCCTCACTCTTTGCGGGACTTTCGTGTGGCCCTTTGCCTCCATATGCTTGAGTTTGGTGATTGACCAAACTATCGATGGGCCTGCATCATCGGCTTATCGTAATAATGGGATCATATCAAAACATATCCGCAAGAGACAATGGCATATCATCGAACCACTATTATCATGCATAAATGAAAACAAACTCCAGTATAGCCTCCGGCTCGATCGAGTCCAAAGGGAGTTCCGCCGATCTCTGCATCCTCGAGTTGAAACCACGCCTCAATGAACTACAGTCGATAGCATGCAGCCACGTAATGGTGACATCCTGTCATCAATCCTTGGCGCATCGTATCCGCGGTTAAGTGGTTTATCATCCATAAAATCGAGGATCGCAGAACAGGGTGTCCTCAAATAATAAGTTTTCTGAGTGCGCCGGAGCGGGATGTTATATACACCCCTTATTGTTTTAAAATTTGTCTCGAAGTTTCTCAGTATATATGTTGAAATAAATGTACCATAAAATCGCGTATCGCCGGTAATATGAATTATCTGTCAAACAAAAGGGCTGACCCATTTTATATCATATCGTCCTCCGGTCACCGAGTGGGACTATAACCGTCTACTGGACCTTGACTTTTCGAATCATCGTTCAGACGTGGTAACGTTCGGGCGTAGCACGCTCAAGAATACGGTGGCTCGACCGTGAAACTCCTAGATCGATCTGGGCAAGGAACTCATGTCAAATCATGGGTGTTGTATCACTAATATTTATGTCACCAGTGGTCGAAGCAGCAATTATACATACTCAAAATCGAACCAAAGGCCCGGTCGGTGAATGGGCCTTTCCTTCACACAATCTCGAAGATTCCACGAACTTGGGAGAGTTTGCTCCTTTCTGACGGTCGAATTCTCTTATGCGGCAACCATGAGAGGGCCGATCGTTGGAAGGTATAACTTCTGATTGATTGATTAACATCGACATAACTCTCGCCGTTGATGCTGTGCTTCACATTTTATCGGTGTGCAGGACATTTTGCACTCTCTTCCATTTCTGGATGCAACCGAGTTGCGGTCTATCCTCAGTGATCCACAACTTTCGAGTTGACCGCGGTGTATAAGGAAACTCAAGCGGCGCCATCTGTGGTGCTTCGTGCTTTGTTGTTGTAAATGGGAATGCTGGGGCAAAATTTTTCTCCCCAGCGTTTTTGGTGGTCCGTGGTACATGCATATGTCTTCCCCAGGGTTGTTCCATTAGTTCATACGTCCGTCCCGGTCTCTGGGTGTCTGTGATTACTAAATTTCAGTGGTTTCCCCAAGGCCTCTTGGAAATGATCCAAAATGGGTCGTTGGCTTACGATCCTGGGTGGATATAATCTTCTAGAACGCATAAAGCGACCTCCACAATCAGCGATATGAAAACTCTTGCTGCTGTCGGGTTGATAACGTATACGAGGAATAAAGTGTGCATTCTTCGTTAGAGTGTCTATTACCACAAAAAATCGAGTGATGTCTCACAGCCGTCGGTAGCATCCAACAATAGGATCCATGAAGTAATCCGATTAGATCATGTGGTTGAAGTCCACAGACCTTTTATGACTCAACAACCGCCGAAGCCATCTACTCCATTGTCCCATCCCCTACATCCAACTATGCATGGGGCATCCTCAAGTCAGCTCCAGGCCTCAATGCGGCATCCAAACTACTTATGGGGTTTGGATACTATCATCCTCCTCCAAGATGCAAACGCCTCCTCAAGTAGCAGGTGTTCTCCAACCAATTAAGTCTCATGTGGCCATCATGTAAGAACATCGCAAAGTTAATGAAGATCTCGATGCCCTGGGAGAATCTTAGGCAAATTACCAGCTCAAAGGGTGATCCTTTGAGTAAATACATCTCAATGTACAAAATTCATCACGCATCTCCGGCCGGAAATCCATCTACGGACCATATCCCACCTTCTACAAATCCATCAGGACGTAAAGGGTTGATCATACACCATGTACCCTAAATCACATGAATCATCCCCAAACATAGTGTAGAAACACTTTCACAGTAACCCTAAAGTTGACATTGTCTAACTACTAATTGAGTATTTTCCATTGAAGGGGTCGGAATCCAACCCATATTATCATCCAGCTTTTTGCGGACGGTTATAAGCATTTTTCTACTATCATAATTTTCTCTTCGTCCAAAATTGTTGGGTTTCAAAATATGCTTCCACTCTCTAAAGCCATGCATCCCAATTTACAGCATTCATACTTCCATTAATATGGGAAATGTTGATTTGTGTCTAGTTTAAGTGATGGTTGGGACAACAACGAAACATTGAACACCCTAAACTTAAATCATCATTTGTTAAAAGTTAGCCATAATTTCAATCATCACAAGTTCACAACTCAATATGATTCTCGACCATAAAACTAGGATATCAAAGTTTTTGCATCTAGATGGACTTCCTCAACAATTTCACCACCATGTGATGTTTTCAAGTGTTTCGCACTTCCTAAATACATATTCGATGGATCCATGGCCCAATAAAGCATGCCCCACCAAATTCGACATCCCTTACAGCCCTTAACCATAATGACATCAACAATATCTCTCTTCTCAAAATCTAACATGTCATTACATTCACGACGCCACAATCATTCGATTATATATATATATATATATATATATATATATATATATATATATATATATATATATATCTAGCTCTATGGAAAGATAACATTAACTATTTCATTTACCAATGTAAAACAACAACAACTGTACCTAAGATGATTTAATTCACCTTTTGGCTGTGCCATTATCTTCACGTTATTTACCATACATTAGCATTGACTTAAATCAACACATTATATTAAATTTCCCTCCCTTTTCTTCCTGATCATCAAGAGAAAAAATGAAAACTAACCTTACCATAATTAATGGTATCAATACCTAGCTGTTAAGTACACCACTATAACATAAAAGACCATAGAATTTCATTAGGGCACTAATATCCATGACATTTTCTATAGGTTAATTAACCCTAACATTCACACCCCAATTCTTAAGGCAACACTACCTCGCATAATTAATTCCTTACCTCCACCGACACAAAGCGGAACCAAGGCGATTGCAGAACAACCAAGTACAACCGACAATGAATAGCCGCGCCTTCTATGGGAGACTAGAGATGATTTCGATTTGCAGCAACCGTTATTATGACTGGGCACTGAAATGACTCAAGGGACAATAGTTAGCGACCACACCCAAAAATCATGTATTAACTTTAATTAACCATGTAGTAATAATAAAGCTCTAATCTATCATCATCTTTTTACTGGTACCTTACTACATTCACTCTCTGCACGTGGTGCAAGGGTTGTTATTGCACTAATCATTGTCATTAATTAATGCAAGGAAGCGTTGGGATCCGTCATTTATTATCACATAATTCCTTTTGCGCACAAGTCTAAAATCTGAAACACTCCAATTCTTAAGGCAACACTACTCTCGCATAATTAATTCATACACTCCCACCCGACACAAGCAGACCAAGCAGTGCAAGAACAACCAAGTACAACCAAACCAATAGACAACCACGCCTTCTATGGGAGACACAAGGCCCAGACTCAGACTGCAGCACCCGTTATTATGACTGGGCACTGAAATGACTCAAGGGACAATAGTTAGCGACCACACCCAAAAATCATGTATTAACTTTAATAACCCTGTAGTAATAATAAAGCTCTAATCTATCATCATCTTTTTACTGGTGCCTTATTACATTCACTCTCTGCACATGGTGCAAGGGTTGTTATTGCACTAATCATTGATAAATTAATTAATGCAAGGAAACGTTGGGATCCGTCATTTATTATCACATAATTCCTTTTGCGCACAGGCTAAAATCTGAAAATTAAATTGTGACGAGAAGTCTAAATGCGCAATGGTACATTAACATCATTCAACCATTTCGAATATGAAATTAGAAGCACCTTAATCAACATCAAGGTAATCCCTCATCCGACCACCTGCAATATTAACAAGGTAACCCACCTCGGAACGTATTTACTGCCAACCCCACAATGGAAACCAAATATACAAGCATTGCTTAAAATTAAATCATTGTAACACATCCACTCTCTTTTCCTGAGATATCATCTTCGTTATATATCTTTAGGACATTTATAACCTCGTACTTACGACAACAACCGACACGTCATGCAATATATATATATTTTTTTTTCTTAACTGTGTCCACACTCATGGGTTTCAATACATCTATCAATGCAAGAAGTAAAAGGTCCAGCGACTAATCGTTTCGTTGCGCGCAAGAGACAACTGAATGTAAAAACCACATTCCACCCC
>SNQJ01S0007965.1:149920-163325 GCA_010110895.2 Picea sitchensis | reverse complement strand
CTATTGGTCGTAGGTAAAAATTAATGGCAATTTTTTTATACATTGATACCATATTTCAAAATAATATAACCAGTAAATGAGAAAAGTCAAGATGGATTCAAACACATAACTCAGCTAAAAAAATCATCAAAAAAAATCTTAAAAGCTTTAAAAATGCACCAAAAATTTTCAAACAAATTTCAGAAACGTTTTTAAGATGATGGGAGGGAAGCCCCAATAGTTGTATTCATCAAACAACTATTCGAATTCAAGAAAAACTCAGAGGTGCTTTCAATTCACTCCTTACAATCATCAAAAGAGCGATATATATTTTCACTGTGCTAAATATTCAAAATATTAATTGTTAGAATTAAATATAGGCGACAACTCTCTCTATATATAATCAAATTCAAACGTTAACACGAAACACCCGCTATCATGAGCTGCGAGCAGCATGACTATTAATAACAACCATGGGCGCAGGGCATCAAGATGAAGCTGATAACTGGTGGCATTGAGCTACGCATTGTAATGAGAAGAATCCAAGGATGGTGAGCACCCAATTGGCACAGAAACCGGAGGACCAGGGCGCCCTGTATTGTCACGCCCTTTGGGAGGGATCAAACGAGGTCTGTGCAAACCAGGATTGATGCAGGATCCAAAAATAATATCAACCGGACCCGCTGCTAAAAGAATCCCTTCAACCATTCCTGAAACGACCTTCTCTTTAGAGGCAACCAGAGTTATAGTTAGAGAATTGCAATGTGGGAGATAAGACCCAGAGAGAGAGAGTATCTGAAATGTGCCTCGAAGCTGTGTCACTGAACCAGCCATGGAGATGGTCACATCACCCACCGTTCCTCTAGCACTCATCACGTAGAGCCCCCCAACCTGAAGGCTTCGGTAGAATCAATATAGACACTGAACTATATCAGCGTTGTCTTCAACCTGTACAACATGAGGCATCATTGCATCATCGCTCTCTCTGTAGACTACAGGGTTCTCTTTAGGTTTGTTCTGGACCCACACGGACGGCCCCTTCTGATAGATTGTTGTGTGTTATCATTATTATTATAGATGTTCCCTTCACGGTGGTTACCCCCACTAACTGCTTCGAGCGTTTCCGGTTCAGAGTTGTAATTGAAAGCAACCAAAGACCCAATCCCAGCTCCATGCTCGGGCATAGCAGAGGAGGAAATATTTGACTCCATTATCGACCAGGGGTCCGGTTAAAAAATGATCCACAGGGAGATTACTGTAGCACTGGATAAAGGTGATTGAGATCCACAGGGAGATTACGACAGCACTGGATAAATCCCTTCGACATCAAAAGACCTACGCCCGATTAAATATATATGAGAAGACAAATACCATTTTAAATACATATACATAAAATATATACCTTCGCTGGGTGTATTTCTTCTCGAGGCGACTTATACTTAATTACGCGGAAATATACCTATTGACAATTTTCACAATTAATGATTTTTTAATCTTATTTAACCTTAAACCCTAATCTCATGGCTATGCATTAAAGATGCTGGCATATTCTTAGTAGTCCTCCAAAATCAATGGGTCAGATTTATTGTTTATAACTTTCTTGCATTTATCAAAGCATTAGTTAAAATGTTTACTTTTTAACATTTACCTAATCACATTAAAAAATTACTATAAAGATATGTAATTTCCAAGTTTAAATGATTACCACAAACATTTTATATTGGGGGCAGGCATGCCAGTTATTACCACATAGTAATTAGCTTTTCATTTTCTGGACCAGCCGAACAAACCCAACGCCTTTTGAGCTCCTCATCTGATTGATTGGATTTATGCACAGCTATTTGCTTTATCAGCTCTGTATAGACTGCGGGCAGCTTATACGTTGCTCCAAGCCCTTCAACCGATTCACCAGTAAATTCCCCAACACTACTTTTCGGATTATATCATTGCTTATTATGGTGGAATTGGAATGAAACCACTCGGCATCTGGGTTTCAGCCTCCCCGCTCCTCTTCTTCATGGTGGGTGTAGATCTCCATCTCTCTGCTGCGAGATTCTTCTCTGCTGTTATTGAAGTTTTAAAAGACCATAATTTTCTTGAAAAATTAAGTCGATGAATGTAATAGAAATGCATTTATTAGCACCTTAAATGGTAGTTTTGTTACACTCACATTTATGGATTCAAGTTTTAAATCTTGAGATTAACATCGACATTTTACCGATCAATATTTTCTGATTAACTGGTGTCGAATCGTTTAAATCCGAGCCCTTCAAAGATTTGCTTATTATGCGTTTCTCTCAATTTTCTGCGTGATTTCTCTCAATTTTATGTGTTATATGCATGCAAATCTGAGCCCTTCAAAGATTTTCTTATTATTTGTTCAGAAAATTAAATCTTTGGACATTAGATGAAGTAACATATTTACAATTAGGCCACATAATTTTACCAGCCGTAAGTCTTTCTGTCACGTTTAGTTTTACCAGTAATAAGACTTTCGACGTTCACTAGCAGCGAGTTAGCGGCTGTGCTAGTCTTATTACAACATTAAAAGTTAAAAAGTTTGGTGTGTGTCGTGTCCAACCGACTTAATTTATTTTATCAGAGGTGTTGGCTACTTCGAACGATTTTTCGTTTCAAAAAGTCTGGGGCGGGATGGATTGAATGTAAATTTTTTGTGGAGTTGTTGGATCTCTTGGGATCTAAATTGTTTGAAGTGGTGGAGGAATCCAGAGCGAAGGGGAAGGTAAATGGGATTCTCAACCCATCTTTTTAGTTCTTATCGTGCAAAGTGACAAGTTTAGGTTTTAGACTCATTTCTTTGTGTAATTTGATTTATAAGATTTTTTCTAAAATTATTGCTTCTAGAATCAAGTCTTTCTTCTCAAAAGTCATATCAAAGTAGTACTTTAGGTTCTTGAAGAATAGGAAGATTACAAATGCAATTGGAGTGGCTCATGAGGCTATGCAAAGTATTGGTTTTGTTATAATATTTTAGTTTTCTCCTCGAGACTCAGGTTAGAGTCTCATCCGTGCCACATGTTTCTCTTTGTGAGAAAAATATTCTCAAAATACTTGACTCTCCTATGTTATTGTGATTTCATGGATTAATATTTATAATATGATATTGAAATATTTTTTTTAAGTTTTTAGTTTTAATTAATGTATTTCTATATAAAAATTATATATAAAATTAATTTATATAAAATGGATATTGGAATATTTAATTTATTGTTGACATCTCCATGTTTATGGCTTTTGTGAAAACTCATTTTAGGCACAAATTCCACATGTTAACTCCATACTATGTTTCAAAGAAAATGCACATCAATGAATTAAGAATTTTTTTATTCTTAATTACTTTATCTCTCTCCCTATATATAAAGTTGATAAAAAATTATTTTAAGTAAGACAAAATTTGAAATATTTTATTTATAATTAAGTTTGATATTTTTTTTTAAATGCTATATGTCATCTTAATTAAGTCATGTCTAATATGTCTCAGCAGCAAAACTTTTCCAAATCCTACAAAGCTTCATCAAACATTCCTTCAAACATTAGGCAATCTACATGAACATTGTCTCATGCATATCTTCATGGGACTTGTCACTCAAGCCCAACTACAAAAGCTATAATGAAAATGGTAGGAATGGATAGTGTCTTTATATTTATCATAATATCTTATATTTCGTTAAGTATATGAACCCTACTTCACTTAAGGACCTAGTGAAGTCATCTTGCACTCTATTTAAATTATCGATTAGTTGAAATCAACTTATGGAAATTGTCCCTATACTATCCTCAAATGGCTTATCCAATCAAAAATCACTACCATAGTAAGAATAGTTACTTCATTCTAAACTTTTTACATTGATCTAATTCCCTAATTCTCTTCCGGGTCACAAATCCACCTCTCGACCACCTATCTCCTTGTCTAACATATCTCATCATCTTCTCTCCCCTCACCATTTTCCACTCATACTCATATACCTTCCCAAATATTTCATCCCCTACAACACCTCCAACCCTCATATCTAACCTCCCCTAGCCAAACAAATCCTCACGTCCCCTCTACCCGACCCTTTCCTAGTATCGTTTCCTCTCCACCTTCCTCTTCATATTTCCTTAACCTCCACCTTGGATCTTATGACATATTTTTTATTTTTGTTTTTTTCATTAAACACATCACACGTGTTTGGCAACAACATGAACACATCATTCACAAGTATAAACAAAACAATAATAATAGCTTTAGAAAAATTGAGTATTCTTAAATACATAGAATTTATGTTCTACCTAAGAAGGCGATCTACTCGAGAAGGTGACCACACAAGCCATAGTCTGACTTCTTGACCAAAACCTCGTGAGGGGCAAACCATTGGTTTGTGTGACCAACCAATGGAGATCCAATGCCGGGATGATCTGGGAGTAGCCAAGAGGATGTGGCTATCTAAGTGTGAGCCTCAACTATCAAAGGGAGAAGCTCAGTATAACCATAGAGGAGGGTGCACTTACTTCATCTCGACAAAGGAGAAACCAACAAGGGTAAAAACCCCAGGTTGGTGTGCCATCCTTTCTGCCTTAAAAACTTGATGAAAAATTATTTTCTCCCTAAGAGGTTTCATAGGTAACAGAATAAGCTCTCTCTCAAAGTTGGAAGCATGAAAAACGGAGCAACCAAGATGCATCAATGAAGGAAGGCGCATTGGTTAACCCTGAGAGCCCCCAAAAATGATATTGCAATAAATGTGAAATGTAAACTTAGAAAATAAAAATCAAATGAGACACATAGCTTCACGGAAAAACATAAGAATAATTTATTTGAGTTACGGTTCACCTTATATACTGAGGGAGACATTTATTTACATCTTCTTAATTAAATAACATCAAAAGGTGAAACTGGGTCGCGCCTAGGTGGCTGAATTGTGTGCCTGAGGTGGGCGTTCCTGTAGGCAACCTCCTTGGCCCAATTACTCCTTGTTTATATTTGGCAGTGTCGTGGCTGCCATGAGAAGGTGAGGAAATTTGTTTTGAAATACTTCAGTTGTGATTCACTTTGCCTGAGCTAGAGTTTGCGCTTGGCAGGCTACCAGATATGAAGTGTATGTCTCATGCCTTGTAGAGCGATTACAGGTGTCCAACACAGTGTCTTTGGCCAATGGGAGTTGGAAATACAAAATGTTGTTCACTGGATGAGTGATGGTGATTGTTTATGCAAAGAGGGGAGGCTCAAACAACTTTAATTGATTTACATTAATAACATTATGGTTTCCGAGTTGTCGTGGCAGATTCAACCTATAATCATTTTCTCCAATATAATTTTTCAAGGATGGTATAGGGACCATATATTATTGGTAGAAGCTTCTGATGGTGGCCTTTGAAGCGCTTATTATCCAAGTGTAATGAGACTTGATCCCCTGGTTGAAAGTACGTGAAGGTACTATGTTTGTCATGGTGCTTCTTGGCATGCTCTTGAGCTGCTTTAAGTGTTGTTGTTACTGTAGTGTGGCATTGTGCAATATGTTGGAGAAACGGTTGTGCTGAGAATTGTGCCTTCTATTGATGGAAGGTACCTTCACAAGCCCAAGTGAGTGGGCTATCGGTTGGAGATGCTGGCTGGAATCCCAGACAGACTTCAAAAGGTGAAAATACTATAGAATAATGTGTTGCCTTGTTGTAGCTATGTTGTAGATTGTGCAAGTAATTGTCCCATTGTTTGTTGTGCCCAAAGTGAGTTCGGAGAGCATAAACCAAGACTCTTTTGACAACCTTTGTTTGGCCATCTATTTGAGGATGGAATGCAGTAGAAAACTTGAGGTGACACCCCAATAGTGCCCATATTGTCTTCCAAAATGTGTTGAGGAAGCGATAATCTTTGTATTTTATGATAGTGCTTGGGAGGCCAAAATGGGGCGAGACATGTCAAAAGTAGAGTTTCGATGTTTGCGTTTTTTTAGTAGTCTTTGTGTATGGGATAAAAGTGTCATTTTGCTGAAGCGACATACCACTACTGAGATTGCATCATGTTACTTTTGGGTTGTTGGAAGTCCATTGAGATTGAAATACCTTTGGTTCCTTGTACACGTTTTTACCTCGAAAAGGGAACATTTGGTCTATTTTCAATTCCTATGTAGAAACCTAACACCAATTGTGTTGGACATTGGGTTCAGTGCTTCCTACGAGTTTTGTGACATGGGTTAACCCCCTCTCATGGATCTTCACTCTCACAATAGTGGTAGAGATTAATTCTTGCAGGTTTTGTTCTAACAACAATCATAGTCCAACAAATGGTATTAGACCTACAAGTCTCGAGTTTGAAATTTTCCCAACGAGCGGTGGGGGATATTGTTGAACATTGGTTTCAACGTTTCCCGTGGGTTTCGCGTCATGGGTTAGCCCCCTCTCATGGATCCTAACTCTTGTAATTTTTGTGGAGATTAATTCTTGCGGTTGTTGGTCTAACAACAATATTAATGCAATAAATTGTCTAGAAAACTAATACCAATTGTCTCATATCCCTACATAGTGGTTCTTTGGCATATTGGCACTTGCAATAATTTTGTAGAATGGATTGTGGCATGGAATCTGGTTTCCATGATGGATAGTTCTCTCATGGTAGGTTTATTTGCTCACATTTACTAGGAGAGAATTGATTTAGAACTACTCCAGAGAAAATGTGTAGTTGTTCCATGTGTTGGCGAATGGTTTCTATTTATGATTGGGAATATTTCAAAGGCGATTCATTTGTGTGGAAACATAATTTTAGTAAAAACAAGACTTTCATTTTTCATTGAAGCAATTGGAGTTGTGTGATGTATATTTGTTTTTAAATATCCACGGCAAATTCTTTCTTTATGAGGAATTTTTCGCAAGTTTTCTGGAGGATTTTTCTATGGACATATGCATGCATTCAATGAAACTATATGTTCGACATCTCCTCTCTCCACAAAGGCACATGGAAAATTACATAGCCAAAAAATATTTTTTTATAGAGGATTTTTTTTAAGTTGCAAGAAGGCTTTTTCTATGGAGATATGTCAGCAGCTCGATGTATTTCCCAGCTCCATACAATGTAGAGGCATATGGCTAGCATAGGAAGTACTTGTGTATTGTAATGTACCCCATATTTACCCATAATTTTTTTTTTCCTAGGGTCATTATAAAATGATTCCATTACTTCAGTAACATTTCTTAATGATACTATGATGTGATTTAACACTACTTTTCTTTTCACCCTTAACATTTACCATATCCTTGATAATTGAAATGAAAGACTCTAATTCATTCATATTCTCAAGGAACGTAGCTTGATTACCTAAGTGAATATAACTATATACATATATACCTAAGTGAATATAAACAAGAGCATGACTCCACTTAATGAAATTCCTCTAGGGTTTCCTTGCTTTCCTAATGTTGTGTATCATAATACTTAGGCATGCGAGAAGGTGATTTCTACATTGCATTTTCTACCCTTCACACTAAGGGATGCATTTGAATCATTTTAGGGCTTAACTAATGCAATGATTATATAGTTATGAGTATGGCTGGAGGGAAAATATTGCCAAATATATGTGATTCCACATGAGGTTACCACACCTACACTAGTACAATAATATCTATATGATTCCACATGAGGTTACCACACCTACGCCAGTACAATAATGTCTATCTAATTCCACATGAGGTTACCACACCTACACCAGTACAATAATGTCCATGGAAAACTTGGGGGATTCCGTTGATCTCTCACTCACAAGTTGATACATGAATATGATATGATATGGGGTAAGACACAATGGGTGCAAGCCTATAAATGGTTAATGGTTTGAGTCTTTTCTTGTTAATATTATGGAGGTCATGATGAAAGGAATGGTTTGAGTTTTCAATTTGACATACAAAACACTTGGTATCTTTATTGATCCTATTTTCTACCTGCCCAATGGTGTTTTAGTTACATATTTCATATGGATTCAAGTAGAGAAACATTGGGAATCTTGTTTCTATGGGAAATAAATCCGTGAATTTAATAGATATTTTCCGAAGAAAAAAAAGTAGAGTTCATATGGGTATTCTAGGCATCATACTATGTTGAATTGTTGGATTTGTTTTTCATGTCCTTAAATTGTTGGTTTTATTTTCATGTCCTTGAAGCCACCATCTTAGGAAAATCATTTTTTTTTTATTACTTGGCTTGAAGTCACAATATTCTTTTCAATTTGATGGATAGCTATAAATGGTACAATGCTCTAATGGGAATATGGTTAGTCAATTTTAATTTTGTTGAAATCAGAAGTGATATATTCTTATGGTTAGTAGCTACACTTCATGGAAAAGGATTGCAATTTCTGGCACATGTTTCTATGGATACAACTAATTTGAAAGTTTTTAGTTGGAAAAGTGTGGAGATACTTATCTTTCTCGAGAGAAAAATATGAATGGGAGACTTATGTGAGGGGAATTAAGCTTTCTGGTTTTGTGTTATCACATGAGAATGATTGAATTGTTTGGTCTTGGGATGGTAAATGTGGGAAAGTCTCGGAAAAACAAGCCTATGAGGTACTAGATTTAGATTATCTTGATGATGTTTCAGAGGATTGGTTGATTGATGTATAGAAGTGGAATATTCGCTTGCAAAATAAATTATTTAGTTGGCTATTGATTGAAAATAGAATTCTAATTGAAGATAGAGATCTAAATTGGGATAATTTGTGAAAAAAAGGTTTTATTTGTCCAAGAAGATGTGTATTGTGTGGAGAGGAGGAGGAAATGATAAATCATGTGATGGTGTATGTCTCTTTCTCGAAAGAAGTTTCGAATTATATTTCAACTATTTATTGTAACATCTCACTCTTCCGTGCACTGAGGGAACTTATTCTTTGAGGACACTTGCTTGCATGTGATCCAGATTATTATAATATTGGGAATTTGATTATGATTATGAGTCATTATGCGTAAGGTTACGTTGCAGAATTTTAGACTTGACTATTTATCTTGTTGTAGTTGGGATACCCAGCTTGGTGAGGAGTGGTAGCTCGGCCTTTCGAGGCGAGCTCAGAGCTAGTTGTTCTCTGGATTAATGTGCGTGGACCCTTTGTGGCTCGGGGGGCTAAGGGAGGAGAAGAGTACCCTTAGAATTTTATCGTAGGTACTGGTGAAGTCACATCGGTCACCGAGCGGGAGTGGGACGGAGCACACAAAACAACGACTCAAAGTGGGGGACTTGGGCTATCGTATGCATGAATTTATTCTACACGGTAGATTACTATTGACTTTACGCTTTGATTTCTATAATTTTAATTGAGTAAAGAAAGTGTTTGACTTAGCATTTTAACCGAGAACTTAAATTCCCCATAGCCTTAATCTCGCTTCTTGACTTGATTCCCTTGGCATTCGATCCCTGAATTCTATGACTATACTCTTGGTTTTATTGATTTATTGTGAAGAATTGTGCTTTACTTCGGCCTCATCCCGATATCATCAGTCCATGCCTGACCAGTCAGCCAAGAGATGTATCGACAGTCGTCACTTCAGTGTTAATAGGCCTATATATCTTAATTCCCTACTTTTCTCTGTGTGGATGATGAGCGAATGATGTTTGCCCAGTCGTCTACTCGTGTTGATTGTTCTTGTATGATTGTGGATCTCTGCGCCTTCTTTCATTGAGTAATTCTACCATTATTATCAATCTTATCCGTGAACCGTTGATTACACCTTCCTTTTTAACTATGTGTTTTACCATTTTACAGTCAACATTTTTCCCCCTCATTGGACAACGACCTTGCCATGATTTAGACTACGATCTTACCCTTCTAGAATTATCATTTTTGTCATCATTTTCAATTGGTTTTGTGTCTGCATTTTATTTGATGGCAGCATTATCAGTTTTTGACAGTATTTTCAGCAACCCATTTAATGGCTTCTTTTTTACCTAATAGACACATAAACTTAAGACTTGTAGCATTGGAAGTTTATAACATATTCATCCTGATCTAAACCCTTTCTAGTCTGTGTTTTCCACTTTGTATAACCTGCCCTTTTAGTGTGTGTTTAAGCAAAGAGAGATACATCGTTTGGCTGCATTCAATTTTAATTATGTTCAAACAAGAAGTAATATATTCTTATGGTTAGTAGCTACACTTCACGCAAAAGGATTGCAGTTTCTTGCACATGTTGTTTCTATGGATACAACTAATTTGAAAGTTTTTAGCTGGAAAATTGTGGAGATACTTATATTTCTCGAGAGAAAAATGATGAATGGGATACTTATGTGAGGGGACTTAAGCATTATGGTTTTGTCTTATCATATGAGAATGATTGAATTGTTTGGTCTTGGGATGGTAAAGGTGGGAAAGTATCGCAAAAACAAGCCTATGAGGTACAAGTTTTAGATGATCTTGATGATGTTTCGGAGGATTGGTTGATTGATGTATCGAATTGGAAGATTCGCTTGCGAATTAAATTATTTAGTTGGCTATTGATTGAAAACAGAGTTATGATTGAAGATAGAGTTCTAACCTGGGATAATTTGTGAAAAAGAGGTTTTATTGGTCCAAGTAGATGTGTATTGTGTGGAGAGGAGGAGGAAATGATAAATCATGTGATGGTGTATGTCTCTTTCTCGAAAGAAGTTTCGAATTATATTTCAACTATTTATTGTAATATCTCACTCTTGTGCACACTCAGGGAACTTATTCTTTGAGGACACTTGCTTGCATGTGATCCAGATTATTATACTATTGGGAATTTGATTATGATTATGAAGCATTACGGATATGATGACATGTTATTTTGTTGTATTGATATAGACAGGTGCTATTGACTCGGTTCTCCTGAGTGTGCAGGATTTTGGACCTCGGGGATTCAAGGGCATCGATTAAACCTTTGGAATCTCGATCGGGTCACGGAGTGGACTATTGGGTTTAATTGTTGTATATATGACATATGTGCATATTATTGGATGTTATGATTATATATCTTTTCTTTTATGTGTAACGTTACGCTGCAAAATTTTAGAATTGACTGCTTATCTTGTGGCGGTTGGGATACCCAGCTCGGTGAGGAGTGGTAGCTCGGCCTTGTGAGGCGAGCTTAGAGCTGGTTGTTCTCCGGATTAATGTGCATGGACTCTTTGCGGCTCGGGGGGCTAAGGGGGAAGAAGAGAATCCCTAGCATTGGCTCGGAGGTACCGGTGAAGTCACGTCGGTCAGTGAGCGGGAGCGGGACGAAGCGCACAGAACAACAACTCGAAGTGGGCGACTTGGGGCACATAGAACAACGAATCGAAGTGGGCGACTTGGGCTAAGGTACGCATGCATTTATTCTACAGGGTATATTACTATTGAATTTACGCTTCCATTTATGTACTTTTAATTGAGTAAAGAAAGTGTTTGACTTAGAATTTTAACCGAGAACTTAAATTCCCCATAGCCTTAAGCTCGCTTCTTGACTTGATTACCTTGGCATTGGATCCCTGAACGCTATGGTTGTCTTATTGGTTTTATTGATTTATTGTGAAGATTTGTGATTTAGTTCGTCCTCATCCCTAGATTATGAGTCCACACCTGAGGAGTCGACCAAGAGCCAGATCGATGGTCGCCACTTCGGTGTTAATAGACTTATATATCTTAATGCCCTGATTTTCTATGCATGGATGATGAGAGAAGGATGTTTTCCGAGTCATCTACCCATGTGATTGTTCTTGTGTGATTGAGGATCTTTGCGCCTTCTTGTGTTGAGTAATTATGCCATTATTATCAATCCTATCCGCGAACCACGGAAAAGTGAAACCATATTACTTATTGGGTGGGGGGTGTACATCAAGCGAGGCACTTCGGGTCGTAATCCCTTTGATTTCCCCGATTGGGGATCCAATCCCAGCTCCTGTTTATCAAAAGAAAACCTTGAATTAAGTGAAATCTGATGCCTTTTTAACTCTGCGTTTTACCATTTTACAGTCAACATTTTTCCCACTCATTGCACAACGACCTTTCCATACTTTAGATTATGATCTTACCCTTCTAGAATTCAAATTTTATTTCATGTTATTAGCATTGTTAATTATCATTTTTTTCGTCATTTTCAATTAGTTTTATATCTGCATTTTATTTGATGGCAGCGCTATCTGTTTTTGACTGTATTTTTAGCAACCCATTTAATGGCTTCTCTTGTACCCAACAGAAACATAAACTTCAGACCCGTTTTGGCTGCATTCTTGTTCTGACCCCAACACCTGCGAACCTATTATTTACACCCGCGTGTTTAGGAACCCTTGCCAGGAAACTGTGGTCGTGGACTTTTACAATATATTTTATGGTGTTAAATTCTCCTTAGAAATGAATGTTTACACAACGATTTTGGACAATCATTTGTATTATCTGCAATGAAATTTTTATAAATGTTAGATAGCCTGCGTTTATTGACATCCTGGAATTATACACCTGCATTTTTTTTTAACTTGGTGATAGCGATTTATGCATTCAATCACACAATGATCCTTTTGTTTTTCTCAGCAATATCCCATATAACTTATAAATACATTTATTGTGACAACAATGTATTAACAAAAACATTCCGGGTGGCCAATAAATATTGATTGAAAGAAAATATATTCGATAGCCATATTAGATGTATTGTGTAGTGATATCAGGTATTAATGGATAGCAATAGATCTTAGCCCGAGTTTATTTAGTTATCTTTGCGAAATTTTTATATGTATTCTTTCCTTTTCCTTAAGGCTAAGACACCCTGAAATTTATGCCCTTACCAATGCAAGACAACGATTTAAACTTTCTCTGATCACACAATTCTAGATCAGGCGTTTTCTTGGTGATATAATTCAGTGATTTATGATTCTTTTATTACCCAAAAACTTCATTATTCACTCTGCGATCTGGTAGATTAAGTGTCATCTATTTCAGTTAGTTACTCTGCATTTGTGTATATACATCATATTTATTAATGTTGGGTCACAACGATATCATTAAATATTTATGCATGTCATGTTGATTGTGTCAATTCCTGCGTTAAATTGGAAAAATACCTGCGTTTTGAACCTCAACGTTTGGTGAAAGATAGTGAGAGTTACCTTTAAATGTTAGACAGCATGCCAATGCTTGGAAAGGAATAAATAGTCGGAAACTCTCCTGTGGTGCGGTTTTACCTTATAAATTTTCTTTTACCTACTTTCGTGTAGATAGCAATGTTGTTATTTTTTTCCTTTAACACAAGACGGATATCCACACACAACATTTTAATCTTGACTGCAAATCTGGTGGAGGCGTTTTAGCTCAGTGCTTGAACAACATTGAAATTTTATTGGTGGAAGTCTTTGTTGATTAATAAGGAATTTTTTTGTCCCCGAGGTGTAGGACAGTCGGTGACGGAGTGTGTTGTTAAGCCACTCCGTGATGTTAAAGTCACCGGTTCG
>SNQJ01S0007965.1:119135-149870 GCA_010110895.2 Picea sitchensis | reverse complement strand
GTTAAAGTCACCGGTTCGAAACCTGCGGGGACAAAAAATCCAACCATGTTAAGGGTTGGTGTGGCTCAGGCCGGGTGCGATCCCCGAGTGATTTTGACGGATTAGATGCCCCTGAGTCGCGGTTTTTCAAGCCACAGGTTAGCACAAATTAACAAACAAAAAAAAAAATAAGGATTTTTTATTTATTATGACAACGATATATAAGATATCCTCTTGCTAATTTCATCTTTATTTATATGGTGTAAATCCCGTTACATAATGTTAATCTTTTTTTTATATATAGTGTGTAATTTTGTTTCATATTGTAAACTCATTTTTTTTTATTTATATGGTGTTAATCCCGCTTCAAGGACAGTTATATATAGTGTAAATCTTTTTCATAGTGTAAAACCATTTTTATGCATATAGCGTAAATTCATTTTTATATCTCATGAAAATCTTGTTTCAAGAACAACTATATAATTGATAGTTTAAATAGTTATTATGGATAAAAGACAGAGATTTTATTAATAGCATAGTGACCGTGATTTTATTGATATCGTGTTTTATTAGCGGCGATTTTTAGTAATAGCATATTGATAGCATGTTAACTGTTTTTAATTAAAAGGAGACAAGGTCATTAACAATCAACAAATTTATATTTAAATACAACAATTAAATTTTTGTAGTTTCAGTTTTAAAGGATGGCGATAGATACTTATCTCAACTTGGGATTTGGATTTTAGTTGCAACACGCGATTGTTTAATAATAATATTTTATTAAGTACATATTGATTTTGTTTCTCAAGGACGTTTTTGTGTCGTAAGAATGTCATAGTTGTCTTGTTGACTTGTTGGTTGGGTGGGAGAGTTTTTCGTCATGTGTTGGGATGGTTAAGTTGTTCTCCGACCGAGTTGGATTTATCTTGAGTCCTTGGTCCGGATAGGTCATGTGTGCCAGGGTATTATCACACTTATCACCTAGGGCGGGATGATTCCTAATGAAGGGATCATGGCACGCACTATCGGATAGAGGCAAATGATGACTTGGTCAATGTCTGTGCTTCTCTTTGAGGGTGTTTGTTCATTGTAGTTGTTAATGGTGCTTGGGTTTTAAGGCCTTTGTGCGTTTGTTTGCATGCCATAGTGGTTCTAGTTAATGTCCATCGAAACCATTGTGTCAGATTTGTGGATGTTTTCCCTTAGCATGTAGGCGTTATGGGCATGTGTCGGGCGGGTAGTCGTTTCTCTCTGTTGCTTTACACATGTTTCACCTAGTTGCTCTTGTGCTAGTGCATGGAGTCGTAGTTGTCTTATACTTTCTCTGCGGGCATGTGTTCGTCGTCAGGTGGTGTGGTTCAACTATTGTCTTTATCACCTTCTTGCCTAAAAACCAAAAACAAGTTGCACTTTCTTCTTCGCTTGTAGTCGTAACATTTGAGGGATCTTCACATATGGTATCAGAGCGGGTTCAAACCGCGACTTGGGAACACTACGACTTTTATTGATATGATTTTGATTATGATGTTGCTAATTAAGTTGACTTGTATTCGTGAAGATAATCATGGTTATAGGATGCCACAAATGTAGAAGATGGGGTGCTAGGATAGGAGGAATGACGCCTACAATGGCATCCACGCCTGAGGGGTCTAACCCCGAGGGAGACGAACAGGTTGCTAGGAAAGAGAACATAGAAGTGGGTGATGTGGTTGCGATGATGAGGTCTTTTCAGTGCATGTCTGAGGCACTGATTAGCCATTTGGACAGATATGAGGCCAGGAAGCCAACACCCCCTGAGGGTCCATCGCGCACTGCGTTTGGTACTAGTAGCATTCAATGTGAACTCAAGAAGGTCAAATTTCCCATGTTCTTTGGTGCCCAAGACGATGCAGCCACCAATGCATGGTTGGAGAATATGGCGATGTTCTTTTCACTTTGCGACTATACGTCCAACATGAAGGTCCACATGATGGTATTTCAACTTAAGGGGAACACTCTTCTTTGGTGGAAGACGCTCCTCCCACAATTGAACATGATCGTCGAAGACATGTCATGGGAACTGTTCGAGGAACAATTCTGAGAGAGGTACCTATCAGAGGAATTCATTGAGCGTCAAATCAACGAGTTCAACGCCTTACAACAGGGCGATCGTATGGAGCTCGAGTACGAGGCCCATTTTATGGATTTTCTTCAGTATGCTCTGCATATTAATACTTAGAAGGTTAAGGTCAACAAGTTCTTATTCAACCTTAATGTTAGCATACATGCAAAGGTTAGGATTTTGATTCCTCAGACCTTGCATGATGTCGTCGAGAAGGCCCTCATAGTAAAGGAGGAGCTTATCAGTGGGGGTCAGAGTAGGACTCGAGCAAGGACAACAAGGAACATGTGATCCAATGCGCTGCAAAATCATATACCAGCAAGACATATTCCATGATATCGTGGCTTTGAGAGTCGATACACTTTCCCTAAACCTCGGCGATCAACTCCTCAACAGTGGACTCGTTATTGGGGAACACAACATTAGCAACAACATCGACTGCATCAACATTAGTTTAGGCCTGTTCAGCAGAACATACGAGGATTCCAGGCCAGTGGGCTGTCAGCTTCTACTTTGGGTACAAGGAGTACTAGACCGAAGAAGGAGTGTTGGACATCTTGGGAGACATATTACGAGCGCGACTACCCAATGGAGAGGAATAAAGGATTTGTATCAGCGAGACCCACTATCATGGGAGATTTGGGCAAGGCCCATCAGATTCATGCAGTGGTGAATAACTGCTAGGAAGATCATGAGTAGACTTTACTTGAGACGTCAGGTACTGTCTCTGACCATACCCTTAGTATTTTGATAGATCCCGATGCTACCGAGAGTTTCATTTCGGGTGCAATGCTAAAAAGAATTAAAGTAAAGGCAGTCAAACATGATGAGTTTATCTTTGTACAGATTGCTTCGGGAGCCAAACAAAAGGTTGGAGGAAAGGTTATGGGTTGTACTGTTAACCTGGAATATTTCATCACCAGGGCCAGCCTGTACATCACGATCATAGGATGCAAACTTCTTGGTATGCTGTAACGTTTTCAAGGAAGACTTAGGCGGAGTCTTGATGCAATACGGTTGAGTGATCGCTTACATCTCGAGGAAACTGAGAAGGCATGAGGAGAACTATGCGACGCACTATTTGGAGTTGTTATCCATTGTATAGGCCTTGAAGGTTTGGATACACTACCTTGTTGGACAAAAATTTTAACTAAAGACGGACCACTGTGGACTACAATACATCTTTACGCAAAGAGACCTAAAGGCGTGACAACAAAATTGGTCAGAATCGCTTAGCCAGTACGATTTCAGGATTTTTTACATAAAAGGAACAATGAACCAAATGGCAGATGCGTTGAGTCGGAGACCACACATATTTTTGGTGTTACCTCTTGAGATGAATCTACATGAAAATTTTCTAACTTTAGAGCCTGACAATGACTGGTACAAAGAGGTCGAGGATTTTGTCAGAAAAAACACAATGATGGTACCAAGATTTGAAGGATTTACGCTTGATGACGATGGATTATTTGAGGTTTAAAAATTGGATTTACTTACCAGCGAATGATGATTTGAGGATTTTAATCCTAAACAAGGCTCACAAAGAAGTGTACATGGCTCACCCAGGAATCAAGAAGATGAGGGAAGACCTTAAACCCTTATTCTTATAGAAAGGAATGAAGGAAAACATAGTCAAATTTGTGGCCAGATGTCTAGAATGTCAGTAGGTAAAGTTTGAGCATAGACATCCAGCAGGATGAATACAACCACATGCTATTCTGGAATCGAAATCTGAGGTTATTTCAATGGATTTTATTGTTATATTTCCATTGATGACAAGGAGACACAACTCAATTTTTTTGGTAGTCGACACTCTGATGAAGAGTGCTCACTTTATTCTTGTGCGTATGATGTATCAAGAACTTGACATAGCTAGAGTTTTCATCAATGAGATTCTGAGGATGGATGGCATGCCTAAGAGGATTATATCTGATCGAGGATTAGTGTTTACTAGACGATTTTGGACTAGTTTCTAAGAGGCCTTGGGAACCCAACTTAACTTTAGTACTGTGTATCACTTAGATACTGACGACAAACCGAACGAGCGAACCAGACTTGGGAAGACATGTTGTGCATGTACGTGTTGGACCAACAAAAGCGTTGGGAAGAATTCTTTCCACTGGTAGAATTTTCTTATGACAACAGTTACCAAAGCACCATTAAGATGGCGCCTTTCGAGTTCCTTTAAGGGTGACCATGTCGTATGCCTCTCATTTATGATCAGCTTGAGAATACGGTCCTGGTGGGACCATAAATGATCCAAGAAATGGAATATCAAATGAAAACAATAAGACAAATCATGAAAGAAGCACATGATTGACAAAAGAGTTATGCCGATGCGCACCATGTCGACCATAGTTACAAAGTTGGAGATCAAGTCTTCTTGCGGGTAAAACCGCACAAGATTTTGATCAGGTTTAGAAAGGGAGATAAACTCTCTCCTAGGTTCGTGGGACATTTTGAGATTGTGGAGAGGAAGGGGCTCGTGGCCTATCGACTAGCCTTGCCTGATTCTTTGAGGCGTATGCACAATGGTTTTCACATCTTTGTTTTAAGACATTAAATTAGTGATGCTACACATATTACTGACATGAGTTCCTTGTAGGTATCGGACGAGGGGGCTCTCATGGATGAGACAATCTGCATCCTTGATCATCGCATTCGACAACTATGGTGTCAAACAATATATTATGTCAAGATTCAATGGGACAACTATAGTCCGCACTCTGTGATATTGGAGGATGGATATGATATGCGCCAAGAGTTTCCATTTTTGTTTGATAGATATAATTATGACACTGTGATACACATTATTTCGGCACTTGTATATTGTCAAACTTCAGGACAAGGTTTAGAACAAGAGTAGGTGTATGTGACATCCCGCTCTTACGCGCATTGAGCAAACTTATTCTTTGAGTACACTTGCTTGCAAGTGATCCGAATTATTATACTATTGGAAATTTGATTATGATTATGAGGCATTATGGATATGATGACATGTTATTTTGTTGTATTGATATAGACATGTGCTATTGACTCGGTTCTCCTTAGTGTGCAACATTTTGGACCTTGAGGATGTAGAGGCATCGATTAAACCCTTGGACTCCAAATCGAGTCACTGAGTGGACTATTGGGTTTTACTGTTGTATATATGACATATGTGCATCTGATTAGATGTTATGATTATAGATCTCTTATTGTATGCGTAACGTTACACTGCAGAATTTTAGACTTGACTCACTTATCTTGTGGGAGTTGGGATACCCAGCTCGGTGAGGAGTGGTAGCTCGGTCTTGCGAGGCGATATGGGAGCTAGTTGTTCTATGTATTAGTGTGCATGTCCCCTTTGCATCTCGGAGGGATAAGGGGGAAGAAGAGTACCCATAAAATTGGCTTAGAGGTACCAGTGAAGTTGCATTGATCGACGAGCAGGAGCAGGATGGAGCATGCAGAGCAATGACTCGGACCGGGTCACTGATGCTATGGTACACATGTTTTTATTATGCATGGCAGGTTACTATTGACTTTACAGTTTCATTTATGTACTTTTAATTGACTAAAGAAATTGTTTGACTTAGCGTTTTAATCAAGAACTTAAATTCCCCATAGCCTTAAGCTCGTTGCCTAACTTGATTCCCTTCACATTCAATCCCTGAATGTTGTGACTTTCCTAATGGTTTTATTTATTTATTGTGAAGAATTGTGCTTTACTTCATCCTCATCCCCAGATCATCAGTCCACGCCTGAGCATCAGCGAGGAGGTAGATCGACGGTCGTCACTTCGGTGTTAATACACCTATAGATCCTAATTCCTTGCTTTTTTTTCCGTGGATGATGAGTGAAGGATTTTTTGCCAACCGTCTACCCCTGTCGATTGTTCTTTTCTGATTGAAGATCCTTGTGCCTTCTTGCGTTGAGTAATTTTGCCATTATTATCAATCCTATCCATGAACCATTGATTACCCCTGCATTTTTAACTCTGCATTTTACCATTTTAGAGTCAGCATTTCCCCCCTCATTGGACTGAGACCTTACCATGATTTAGACTACGATCTTACCCTTCTAGACTGCAAATTTTATTTCACGTTGTTAGCATTATCAGTTATCATTTTTGTTGGCATTTTCAATTGGTTTTATATCTGCATTTTATTTATGGCAGCATTATCAGGTTTTGACAATGTTTTCAACAACCCATTTAATGGCTTCTTTTGTACCCAACAGACACATAAACTTAAGACCCATATCATTGGAAATTTAGAACATCTTCACCCTGAGCTCAACCCTTTCTAGTCTATGTTTTCATCTTTGTATAACGTGCCCTTTCAGTGTGCATTTAAGCAATGAGAGATACATCATTTGGATGCATTCTTGTTCTGACCCCAAAGCCAACGAACCTGTTATTTACACCTGATTGATTAGGAACCCTTGCCAGCAAACTCGTGGTCATGGAATTTTACTGTATATTTTCTGGTGTTAAATTCTACTTCGAAATGAATGTTTACACAATGATTTTGGACAACCGTTTGTATTATCTGTTGCAAAATTTTTCTATATGTTAGATAACCCGCATTGACAGCCTGCATTTATTGACATCCGGGAATTATATAGCTGCGGCTTTTTTAACTTGGTGACAACGATTTGTGAATTCAACCACACAACGATACTTTTGTTTTGCTCAACAATATCCCATATAACTTACCAATACATTTAGTATGACAACAATGTATTAACAAAAGCATTCTCGGCGGCCAATAAATATTAATTGAAAGCAAATCTATTCGATAACGATCTTAGATGTATTGTGTAGTGATATTAGGTATTTAATGGATAGAAATAGATCTTAGCCCGAGTTTATTTAATTATGTCTGCAAAATTTTTATATGCATGCTTTCCTTTTCCTTAAGGCTAAGCCACCACAAACTTTATGCTCTTACCAATGCAAGACAACAATTTAAACTTTCTCTAATCACACAATTCTAGACCATGAGTTTTCTTGGTGATATAATTCAGCGATTTATGATTTGTTTATTACCCAAGAACGTCATTATTCACTCTATGATCTGGTAGATTAAATTTCAGCTATTTCAGTTAGTTACTCTGCGTTTTTGTATATACATCATATTTATTAATGCTGGGTCACAATGATATCATTAAATATTTATGCATGGCATGTTGATTCTATCAATTCCTCAGTTAAATTGTAAAAATACATGTGTTTTGAACCTCTGCGTTTGGTGAAAGATAGTGAGAGTTACCTTTAAATCTTAGACAACATGCCAATGCTTGGCAACGATGCAATTTTTACCTTATAAATTTTCTCTTACCTACTTCCTTGTAGATAGAAATGTTGTTATTTTTTTTCGTTGTAGTTGTTGATGGCACTTGGTTTTTAACGCATTCGTGCGTTTGGTTGCATGCCATAGAGGTTATAGATAATGGTCGTCGAAATCGTTGTGTCAAATTCATGGATGTTGTCCCTTAGCCTATAGGCATTGTCAGTGTCGGGCGCGTAGTCATTTTTCATTGTTTCTTTACACATGTTTCATCCAGTTTATCTTGTGCTAGTGCATGGAGTCGTAGTTCTCTGTTGCTTGCTCTGAAAGCTTGTGTTCATGGAGAGGTGGTGTGGTTCAGCTGTTCTCGTTGTCGCCTTATTTCCTAAAAGAAAAAAAAAATTGCACTTTCTGATTCGCTTGTAGTCGTAACGTTTCAGGGGTCTTCACATTTATCACTTAAAAAAAAGAATGGGTTTGTGGTCAATTTCGTGATTTTTTCCATTGTTGGATTAAGGATATGGGAAATTGGAAGCATTGTTTTGTCTATTGGGAAGTTTGGAGATATAGAAATCCTATTATATTTGAAGGTAAAAATCTGTCTCTTTCTAGCGTATGTAACCAAGTTTTGCAAGATCTAGGTGAGATAGAAAATTTTTATATTGTCTAGTCAAAAAGAATAGCTCGTCCTCCCTTGGCGGAGGGGGAATATTGTAGCTCATTTTTTTATGGTTCTTCTCAAAATGGGGGAGTTATATGTGGCGCACGTGCTATTCTTAAATGCCCAATTTTGGGTGTCTTTAGTATAAAAATGAATTGTGGGTCTCAGATTAATACAAGGGGCGAGGTATTATCCTTATGGTGTATTTTGTTTTTTGGTCACTACAAATAGGTTTCTTCTTTATAGTTTGTTGGAGATTCAAAAGTTATAGTTGTTTGTTTTGCTTTTGAAAATAATGTGGTGATCACTTCACAACCTTGGATGTCAAGAATTTGCAGGTTGAGTCAAAATTTCTAGACTTTACAAATATAACATATTAACATAAATTTAATATGGAAGTTGATCATCTTTCAAAGAAGGTTTTACACTTGGATGAAGATTTATTATTTTATGAAAAAGGAGAGGGTGCACTCGCACAACCTTTTGAATGTTTGACTATAGGCTAAATCTGAGTTTTTATGATTTTGACTGAAGATAATTGTTTTTATATAAGGACATATTTAGGAGGGACTTTGTGTTGTAAAGACCCTATGTTTCACTTTGAGTTTCTAGGTGGGGCAGTTATATTTTGATTTTGGATAGTAGTTAAATTGAGATCAGTTTTGTAAAGTTATCATTATATTTTTAATATAAGATCTTTTTTCTATTTGAAAAAAAAGGATCTTTTAGATACTTAAGGAGGTTGAAATTGTAAATTTAATTTTGGAGAGATTTAAATTTCTTTTTAATTAATGAAGATATTTTCCTTCTAAGATATAAGAAAAATTGCTAATATTATAAGATTCAAAGGTATTTTATTTTCTAAAAAATGAAAGTATATCTCTTAATAACCATTAATATTAATAAATTATTTAAAATAAGATGACTTTTCAAATAAATGTGTAAATCAATTTGCATTTTTTAATAATATTCAATAACTAGTATTCTCTATCAATTAACAACCAAAATATAATAATTTTAAAAAATAAAATAAATATAACAATTTAAAATGTTAAAAACATTCACCTAAATTTACAACTAAATCATAATTTAACTAAAAAAAAAATTATAAATCATAACCATAACATAATAATTTGTATTCAATCTTTAAAAAAATACTAAAAAGAAAACCTATATCACAAATAAATGTAATAAAAACTCCCTCTTAAGCTTGTCAAACTCTGTGTTAAACTTGTCAAAGAACATAAAGGGTGGCTTTACCATTGAAACGAGAATCCAATTGTGTTGGCACTATATTTTGAACTTTACTTCAATTATTAATGGTTTTCAAATAATTCAATTATCTATTGTGTTGACATTATATTTTGAAATTTATTTAGTTATTAATGCTTTTCAAATAATTTAATTATCTAATAATTCAATTATCTATTGTGTTGACATTATATTTTGAAATTTATTTAGTTATTAATGCTTTTCAAATAATTTAATTATCTATAAAACAAAGAGTACACAACATTAAAAAGAAATAGATGTTTTTTAAGAATTTAATTATCTTAAAAGTAAAGATTATAAGTTATAATTCCAAAAAAAACAAGGGCATGACTCCACTTAATAAAATTCCTCTAAGGTTTCCTTGCTTTCATAAGGTTGTGCATCCTAATACTTAGGCATGCCACATGGTGATTTCTACATTGCATTTTCTACCCTTGACACTAAGGGATGCCTTTGAATCATTTTAGGGCAAGTAGCTAATGCAATGATTATATAGTTATGAGTATGGCTAGAGGAAAAATATTTCCAAATATATGTGATTCCAAATCAGCTTACTAGAGCTACACTAGTACAATAATATCTATATGATTCCACATGAGGTTACCACACCTACACCAGTACAATAATGTCTATATGATTCCACATGAGGTTACCACACCTACACTAGTACAATAATGTCCATGGAAAACTTGAAGGATTTCGTTGATCTCTCGCTCAAAAGTTGATACATGAATATGATATGATATGGGGTAAGACACAATGGGTGCAAGCCTATAAATGGTTAATGGGTTGAGTCTTTTCTTGTTAATATTATGGAGGTCATGACGAAAGGAATTGTTTGAGTTTTGAATTTGACATAACATTTGGTATCTTTATTGATCCTATTTTCTACCCGCCCAATGGTATTTTAGTTACATATTTTATATGAATTCAGGTAGAAAAACATTGGTAACTTGTTTCTATGGGAAACAAATCAGTGAATTTAATAGATATTTTCCCAAGAAAAAAAGTAGAGTTTATATGGGTATTCTAGGCATCGTAGTAAGTTGAATTGTTGGTTTTTTTTCATGTCCTTGAAGCGATGTATTAGGAAAATCATTTTTTCGTTATTAGTTGGCTTGAAGTTACAATCTTCTTTTGAATTTGGTGGCTAGTTATAAATGGTTCGGTGCTCTGATGGGAATATGGTTAGTTAATTTTAATTTTATTGAAATCAGAAGTAATATATTCTTATGGTTAGTCAATTTTATTTTTTTTAAACCAAAAGTAATAAATTCGTAATAAATTCCTATGGTTAGTCAATTTTAATTTTGTTGAAACCAGAAGTAAGAAATTCTTGTGAAAACTAGAAAATGATTTATGAATTGTAAATTGGTTTGAATCCAATTTTCTTTTCTTGTGATTGGAATATGGTTAGTCAATTTTAATTTTGTTGAAACCAGAAGTAATAAATTCTTGTTAACAACTAGAACATGATTTGTGAATTGTAAATTAGTTTGAATCAAATTTTGTTTTCTTGTAGTTGGAATTTGGTATTGAATGATTTATCTTATTATGTTGTAAAATATAATTTGTTTACTAATTATACTTCGTATGAGAACATAAATCTTCATTGTAGAAATGGAATGCAACTTATTGATTATTCTCTTGCATAAACCATGGATTTCAATTGTGACACTCATAAATCATAATAATAAACATTGGATATATTTCTTTACCAAACTTTTCCAGTAATATATTTAGAATGGTTGTTGTTAAATACTTATTTGATTTCATGGTGGTGATTTAATAATGTTATTTAATTTCATATAAATTATCTAATATATTTCTTTATATCATGGTTATGGTTTAACTTCTATGCACTTTTGAAGATGATGTGGTGATTTAATAATGTTATATACTTTCATATAAATTATCTAATATATTTCTTTATATCATGGTTATGGTTTAACTTCTATGCACTTTTTTAAGATGATGGCAGAGCAGCCCCAATAGTTGGATTCATCAAACAACTACTAGAATTCAAGCAAAACTCAAAGGTGCCTGCAATTCACTCCTGACAATCATCAAAACAGCCATATATATTTTCACTGCGCTAAATATTCAAAATATTAATTGTTAGAATTAAATATAGGCGACAGCTCTCTCTATATATAATCAAATTCAAACGTTAGCACGAAACACCGGCTATCACGACCTGCGAGGAGCATGAAGATTAATAACAACCATGGGCGTGGGGCATCAGGATGAAGCTGGTAACTGGTGGCATTGAGCTACGCATTGTAATGAGAAGAATCCAAGGATGGTGTGCACCCAATTGGCAGAGAAACCGGAGGACCAGTGCGCCCTGAATTGTCACGCCCTTTGCGAGGGATCAAACAAGGTCTGTGCAAAGTAGGATTGATGCAGAATCCGACAATAATATCAACCGGACCCGCTGCTAGAAGAATCCTTTCAACCATTCCTGCAACGGCCTTTTCTTTAGTGGTAACCAGAGTTATAGATAGAGAATTGCAATGTGGGAGATAAGAGCCAGAGAGAGAGTATTTGAAATGTGCCGCGGAGGTGTGTCACTGAACCAGCCATGGAGATGGTCACATCACCCACCGTTCCTCTAGCGCTCATCGCGTAGAGCCGCCCAACCTGAAGACTTCCGTAAAATCGATGTAGGCACTGAACTATATCAGCGCCGGCTTCAACCTGTACAACATGAGGCATCATTGCATGATCGCTCTCTCTGTAGACTACAGAATTCTCTTTAGGTTTGTTTCTGGACCCTAGCGGACGACCCCTTCTGGAATTATTGGAAATCTTAGGCTCAAAATTGTTAGAAGTGGTGGAGGAATCCAGAGTGAAGGGGAAGGTAAATGGGGCTCTCAACCCAATCTTTTTAGTTTTTATCATGAAAAGTGACAAGCTCAGCTTTTAGATTCATTTCTTTGTGTAATTTGATTTAGAAGATAATTTCTAAAATTATTGCTTCTAGAATCAAGTCTTTTATTCTCAAAATTCATCTCAAAGGAGGATTTTAGGTTCTTGGAGAATAAATTCATCTCAAAGGAGGATTTTAGGTTCTTGGAGAATAGGCAGATTACATATGCAGATGCAATTGGAGTGGTTCATGGGGTTATACATAATATTAATTCTCACATTACTTTTAATTCAGATTGGACTTAGCCTAGAAGCTATTGATTGGATTATGGGGTGTGTTACCTAAACAAATATCTATGTCCTAATTAATGGTAGTCTTTTATGTTTTTTCACAAAATCTCAAGAAACTATTGATTGAATTATGGGGTGTATTACCTAAGCAAATGCCTATGTCCTAATTAATGGTAGTCCTCAATATTTTTTCACAAAATCTCAAGAGGTTTGAAGCAAGGATGTCTCTTTCTGCTTTGTTATTTTTAATTATTGTTGAAGGTATAAGTAGAATTCTTCAAAAGCTAGTTGAAAATGGTAAACATGAAGGAGTCTTGATAGCAACTCAAGTTAGACTTACTAACTTACCTTTTGTGGATGATGTTATTTTATTTGGAAAATAATATTTGCAAGAATGGAAAGCTTTTAAGGACGCCCTTCACTTGTTTTGCAATGGTACTGTAATGACTTTTCTTAATAGGTAAAATCCTTAAAAAGATTTAAATATTTGGGTCTCTTTCTTAAGTCCAATTGCTACCGTGTGAATGATTGGTTGTGGCATCTTAAAAAAGTGGAAAAATGAATTTCAAACTGGTATCATAGATAACTCACTTTGGGAGGCCGTTCAATTTTTTTAGAAACATATTTTGTTTTAGAAAAGAAATGACAGAAAAATGTTTGTGGAGTATTCTAATGATTCTAGGTCTTTTCCATGAAATATCTAAACAAAAATACCAGATTTTTTTTTAGTGGAATGGTTTAGATAAGGGAGAACGGACGTAAAAGGCATGTCAAATTGTTGGAGAGCCGTTACTTCTTCACTCAAGATTGGATTGTTTGGAAGCATGGGAATAGTTGGGATATTAGTATTGGATTGGATCCTTTGATAGGGTCTCAATCTTATTATAAAATGTAGAATTTAGTAGCTACACTTCACTCAAAAGGATTGCATTTTATGGCACACCTTGTTTCTATAGATACAATTAATTTGAAAGTTTTTAATTGGAAAAGTGTGGAGATACTTGATCTTTTTCGACAGAAAAAAGATGATTGGGAGACTTATGTGAGGGCACTTAAGTATTCTGGTTTTGTTTTATCATATGCGAATGATTGAATTGCTTTGTCTTGGGATGGTAAAGCTGGGAAAGTCTCCTAAAAACAAGCCTATGAAGTAAAAAATTTAGATGATCTTGACGATGCTTCAAACTCAATGATTGATGTATGAAAGTGGCAAATTTCCTTACGAATTAAATTATTTAGTTGGATATTGATTTAAAATAGAGTTCTAACTTGGGATAATTTGTGAAAAAAAAGTTTTATTGGTCCAAGTAGATATGTATTGTGTGGAGAGGAGGAGGAAATGATAAATCATGTGATGGTGTAAGTCTCTTTCATGATTTTTTCCATTGTTAGATTAAGGATATGGGAAATTGCAAGGATTGTTTTGTCGATTGGGAAGTTTGGAGACATAGAAATCCTATTATATTTGAAGGTCAACATTTGTCTCTTTCTAGGGTATGTAACCTAGTTTTGCAAGATCTCTGCGAGCTAGAATAATTTTATATTGTCTAGTGAGAAAGTATAGCTTTTCCTCCCTTGGCAGAGGGGAATATTGCAGTTGCTTTTTTTATAGTTATTCTCAAAATGAGGGAGTTATATGTGGATAGTCATAGTTGATTGGTTTTCTTTCAAAAATAATCTAGTGATCACTTTACAACCTTGGATGTCAAGAATTAGCAAGTTGAGTCAAAATTTCTACACTTTACAAATCTAACATATTAACATAGAATATAATATGGAAGTTGATCATCTTTCAAAGCAGTTTGTATACTTGCATGAAGATTTATTATTTTATGAAAAAGGAGAGGGTGCACTAGAAGAACCTTTTGAATGTTTGACTATAGGTTAAATCTGAGTTTTTATGATTTTGACTAAAAATCATTTTTGTATAAGGACATATTTAGGAGGGACTTTGTGTTGTAAAGACCCTATGTTTCACTTTGAGTTTCTAGGTGGGGCAGTTATATTTTGATTTTGGATAATAGTTGTAAATTGAGACTGTTTTGTAAAGTTATGATTATATTTCTAATCTAAAACCTGTTTTCTATTTGAAAAAAAAAAATTCTTTTAGATACTTAAAGAGGTTGAAATTGTAAATTTGATTTCCAAGAGATTTAAACTGCTTTTTAATTAATGAAGAGATTTTCCTTCTAATATATAAGAAAATGTGCTTATGTTATAAAATTAAAGGTATTTTATTTGCTAAAAAGTGAAACTCTATCTCTTAATAACCATTAATATTAAAAAATTATTTGAAATAAGATGATTTTTTTAAATAATTTTGTAAATCAATTTACATTTTTTAATAATATTCAATAGCTATTATTCAATAACTAGTATACTCTCTATCAATTAACAACCAAAATATAATAATTTTAAAAAGTAAAATAAAAATAACAATTATACTATCAATTAACAACCAAAATATAATAATTTTAAAAAATAAAATAAAAATAACAATTTAAAATGTTAAAAACATTCACTTAAATTTATAACTAAATTATAATTTAACTAAAAAAAATTATAAATCATAACCATAACATAAAAAATTATATTCAATCTTTAAAAAATATTAAAATACTAAACTTTATCACAAATAAAGGTAATCAAAACTCTCTCTTAAGCTTGTCAAACTCTCTGTTAAACTTGTCAAAGACCATAAACGGTGGTTTTACCATTGAAACGAGAATCCAATTATGTTGACATTATATTTTAAACTTTAGTTCAGTTATTAATGGTTTTCAAATAATTTAATTATCTTAAATTATTTAGTGTGTTGGCATTATATTTTGAAATTTAGTTGAGTTATTAATGGTTTTCAAATAGTGTATTTATCTATAAAGTAAAGAGTACTTAAAATTTAAAAAAATTACATGTTTTTTAAAAATTTAATTATTTTAAAAATAAAGATTATAAATTATAATTCAAAAAAATACAAGGACATGACTTCACTTAATAAAATTCTTCTAGGATTTCCTTTCTTTATTAAGGTTGTCCATCCTAATACTTAGGCATGTTTCATGGTGATTTCTACATTACATTTTCTACCCTTCACACTAAGGAATGAACTTGAATCATTTTAGGGCTTAACTAATACAAGGATTATATAGTTATGAGTATGGCTAGAGGAAAAATATTTCCAAATATATGTGATTCCACATGAGGTTACCACACCTACACACCTACACTAGTACAATAATATCTATATGATTTCACATGAGGTTACCACATTTGCACGAGTACTATAATGTATATATGATTCCACATGAAGTTACCACACCTACACTAGTACAATAATGTCTATGACAAACTTTGGGGATTTTGTTAATCTCTTGCTCACAAGTTGATAAATGAATATGATATGATATGGGGTAAGACACAATGGGTGCAAGACTATAAATGGTTAATTGGTTCAGTCTTTTCTTTTTAATATTATGGAGGTCATGTTAATATTTTAGAGGTCATAATGAAAAGAATGGTTTGAGTTTTCAATTTGACATACAAAACACTTGGTATTTTTATTGGTGTTTTAGTTACAGATTTAATATGAATTCAGGTAGAGAAACATTGGGAATCTTGTTTTTATGGGAAATAAATCAGTGAATTTAATAGATATTTTCCCAAGAAAAAAAGTAAAGGGTATTCTAGGCATCATAGTAAGTTGAATTGTTGTATTTTTTTTCATGTCCTTGAACTCAACTGTTGGTTTTTTTTTCATGTCGATGAAGCCACCGTCTTACGAAAACCATTTTTTCGTTATTACTTGGCCTGAAGTCACAATATTCTTTTGAATTTGATGGCTAGCTATAGTTGGTCAATTTTAATTTTGTTGAAACGAGAAGTAATAAATTCTTGTTAACAACTAGAAAATGATTTATGAGTTGTGAATTGATTTGAATCAAATTTTGTTTTATTGTGATTGGAATTTGGAATATGATTAGTAAATTTTAATTTTGTTGAAACCATAAGTAATAAATTATGGTTAACAACTAGAACATGATTTGTGAATTGTGAATTGGTTTGAATCCAATTTTGTTTTCTCGTAATTTGAATTTTGTATTGAAAGATTTTATCTTATTATGTTGTAAAATAAAATTTGATTATTAATTATACTTTGTATGAGAATATAAATCTTCAATGTCGAAATGCAATGCAACCTATTGGTTATTCTCTTGCATAAACCATGGATTTCAATTGTGACACTCATAAATCTTAATAATAAACCTTGGATATAATGGTTGTTGTTAAATAATTATTTTATTTCATGGTGTTGATTTAATAATGTGATTTAATAATGTTATTTACTTTCATATAAATTGTCTCATATATTTCTTTATATCATGGTTATGGTTTAACTTTTATGCAAAATATATATATATATATATATATATATATATATTTTTAATATGTTGTTTTTTTGTGATAATATAGTGGTGGGGATGGACATGTTGTGATATTTTTTTAAGTTCATTATATTTTTTTTTATCTCTTTTTATTTCTTGTGTTTTGTTAGGTTTTTTTATAATATATTAGTGATGTTGTGATATATTTATTTAAGTTTATCGTGATGATTGAATAGGTATATGTTATTATTTATTTTATTTTTCATATCTTTTTAGAAAAAATGAATAATATGAAACCTTTTCTATTTTATGGTTTAAGACAACAAAATAGATAATGCAGATTTTCATTTACTTTAGAAATGGACACTTTGCAATAACTGATTTGAATATTATGAATTTTTTTAATCACATTACAAATTTTATTGTTTAGATTAAAATAATTATATTTTTTTTTGTAGATGTTGTTGTAGATGGTAAAATAAAATAATTTTTTCACTAACCATTCTTTGTTTTAATTCATTAATATTAAAGGAAAAGACTAAAATGTTCACAATCCTTGTTTTTAAACTAGTGTAGATCCATCCTAATTGTGCATTTATTGTTAATGGAAAAGACTATGCTCACAACCCTTGTTTTCAAACAAATGTAGATCCATCTTAAATCTAGATTGATTGCTCCTAGATTGGTTGCTCCAAGAAGGGCTCTATAGCTAGTATAGGCTAATTATTTATGTAACATAAGAGATTAAAATAATAATAATAAATAATAAGAATGCATATAGACTACATTATTTATATATTCCCTAGCTTCAATTAATATATCATGAAAACAATGTAGTGGTTATAGTAATACATTATAAAATATACTTATATATTAATATTTTAATATATTAATTTGCTTTAATATTTTAATATATGTTATAATATTAATTTTTTTTAATACTTTAATATTAATGTATTAAACCAACATAGATCCATCTTAACTCGATATCTATCAAACTTGGAAAGTTTAATCTCTTGAAGTAAACTTTTTTTAGAGTGAAAAACTAGAGGAAAGAATAAAGGTTTGTATCTAGATAGATTTGATATTTCTCATGGCTTGATATTGAAATATTTTTTGTTATTAATACTTTTTTTTTTTTTTTTTTTTTTTTTTTTTTATATATATATATATTGTAGAAGCATATATATATATATATATATATATGTATGTATATATGTATATATATAGAAGCATAGATGAGACTCTAACATGAGTGTGGAGGAGAAAACTCCCCACCTAGACCAGCTATATATATATATATGTTGGTTGGTTGGGGTGAAGCAGGTTTCTCACTCCACCTCATGTTAGAAGTCTCATCTATCTTCCCCATGTTTTCTTTTTGTGAGCCAAATATTCTCAAAATACTTGACCCTCCTATGTTCTCAAAGGGGATATTATATATATATATATATATATATATATATATATATATATATAAAAGTTGATGATGAGGAAATATTTTAAAAAAATTTCGTTTTAATTTATATATATATATATATATTTGATATAAAGATGAATTTATATGGGAATGGATGTTGGAATATTTAATTTATTGTTGACATTTCCTTCATTATGGTTTTGTGGAAATCTTATTTCACGCTAAATGTCACATATTAACTCAATACTAAGTTTGGAAAAATGCATCAATGCATGTTAACTCCATACTAAGTTTGGAAGAAAATGCACATCAATGAATTAAGAAATTTTTAATTCTTAATTAATTTATCTCTCCCTATATATAAAGTTGATAATTTTTTTTTTTACGAAAGATAGAATTGGAAATATTTTATTTATAATTAAGATTGAAATATTTTTTTAAATGTTATGTGTCATCTTAATTAAGTCATGTCTAACCGTTGTCATACTGCTACAAAAGGTTTCCAAATCCTACAAAGCTTCATCAAACATTCCTTCAAACATTAGGCAATCTACATGAACATTGTCTCATGCATATATACATGGGATTTGTTACTTGAGCCCAACTACACAAGCTACAGTGACAATGCTAGGAATGGCTAGTGTCCTTCTATTTATCATAATATCTTATATTTCATTAAGTATATAAACCCTACTTCACTTAAGGACCTAGTGAAGTCATCTTGCACCATATTTAAATTATGGATTAGCTTAAATCAACTTATGGAAATGCTAGGAATGGCTAGTATCCTTCTATTTATCATAATATCTTATATTTCGTTAAGTATATAAACCCTACTTCACTTAAGGACCTAGTGAAGTCATCTTGCACCGTATTTAAATTATGGATTAGCTGAAATCAACTTATGGAAACTGTCCCTATACTATGACTTTTCCAATCAAAACTCACTAGCATAATAAGAATAGCTACTTCATTCTAAACTTTTTACATTGATCTAATTCCATAATTCTCTTCCTCACAAATCCAAATGTCCACCACCTATTTCCTTGTCTCACATATCTCATCCTCTTCTTGCCCCTCACCATTTTCCACTCATACTCTTATACCTTCCCAAATATTTCATCCTCTACAACACCTCCAACACTCATCTCTAACGTCCCCTAGGCAACCAAATCCTCACTTCCCCTCTACGTGACATTTCCTCATCTCCTCTCCTCTCCATCTTCCTCTTCATATTTCCTTACCCTCCACCTTGGATCTTCCCTCCTGTAACGATCCCGTGTTATGGAAAAACGTCATATAACCGACATATTTTTTTCTTTTTTCTTTTTTGCTAACCATCAAACCTATCAGATCATGAAGCCAACTCAATCAACGGGTAAAAGTATATAGTGGGTTTGCCAAAGGGACGAACTCAACACAGTTTAGATGCAAATTAAAAGTAAGCAACAGAGATCCCTTACATCATACCTAAGGGTAATTTAGAACAAATCAATATCATAAATCCGATTTACGAAAACAACTGAAGGTGATCCGAAATGATATTTTCCACAACATTTAATAAAGTCTAATTACAATTCACAAGATCAATCGAATAAAATAAACTGAAGGTTTCTACATGATTTAACAATTCAATCTCATATTCACTTAGAAGGAAGTAATCGAATGGAATAAAAATTGCCACAGTATTACAAAAATTAGATCGATAATTCATTAAACAATTGATCTTGTTAGAACAATTAAAGATGGCTACATCATTTAATACATTCTACTACAAAAGCACTAAAATCATTTTCTAGACAATTTAACACAGTCTAAATTAACGTAGTGTTATTCGTAACTAAACGAAGGGTAACCTCATGATAAACATGCATATAATTGTAACTGGGATCATAAATTCTTTATCTAAATGATCTTCACCTTCGCTCACATTTAAAGACTAGCATTATCTAGAATTGGATTTAGCTGTTGGTATGGCAATGGCAAACTTCGTCTGAAAATTTTGTTAAAATTGGAACTCAAGCATTGACGACGTGCATAATGGCAAAGGATATGCCCATGCGCGGTGTGTAACCGCAAACGAAAATCCTCCCTTCTCCCCTTACGAATTGATGGCCTTGCAAAGCTTTTTGACTATCGAATGCTTCTTCTGTATTTTTAATGAGTCCCCCCATAAGGCGAGTTTCCCTCAAAAGTTCTCCTTCGATGGTATTTATGGTTCCTTCTGTGGATAATTGCCTCCAAATTATTCTGGGTTTTTTAATGAGTCTCCCCATAAGGAGAGTTTCCCTCAGAAGTTCTCCTTCGATGGTATTTATGCTTCCTTCTGTGGATAATTGCCTCAGAATTCTTCTACAGTTTTTTTAATGAGGCGACCCATAAGGCGAATTTCTTAGAAGTTATCCTTGGTTTGTATTTATGCTTTCTTCTGTGGATAATTACCTGAGAATTCTTCTACTTTTTTTTCTTTAATGAGGCGACCCATAAGGCGAATTTCTTAGAAGTTATCCTTGGTTTGTATTTATGCTTCCTTCTGTGGATAATTACCTGAGAATTCTTCTACTTTTTTTTTGAGTCTTCCCATAAGGCGAATTACCCTTAGAAGTTCTCCTTCGATGGTATATGTGGATAATTTCCTCAGAATTCTTTGCGTTTTTAATGAGTCTTCTCATAAGGATAATTGCCCTTAAAGGTTTTCCTTCGTTTGTATTTATGATTCCTTTGGTGGATAACTGCCTCAGAACTCTTCTGTGTTTTTAATGAGTCTCCCCATAAGAAGAATTTCCCTTAGAAGTTCTTCTTTATGCTTCCATCTGTGGATATTGCTTCCGAGATCGTCCAACGTTTTTATGAGTACTCCATGTGGTGAGTGCCTCATAGTTCGTCCTACGATTCTTAACGAGTTCCTCTCACCAAATTCTAATGTGCCCCTCCCCCATTACGATCTTTCCGTTTTTGTTTTTCCAGTTTAATGATTCGCCAATTTGGTGCTTAGTGCAGAACCACAGGGTACGCTTTTGGTGTATACCCCAAGAGGGAAGAGTTACCATCGTGACAAAACGGTGTTAGTTTCCACCCTTGTCTTTTATTTTCCCCCTTATCCTCCTACCTTAATGAATTGAAGTGGAAGGATTCCTTATCCTCCTACCATTCTTAACGGATATAGCATTGTAGCATCTAACCCTCTTAAATGGTTTAAAGAAGATTGATTTCTTCGGTTTTTATAAGAGAATAGATAGGTTAGTCTATGGTCTTCTTATTGTTTAAACTTGGTTGACCATATTACTAGCACATTCATAATTTATGACTGATAAACGCCTAAAATCTATAATAGCTAGTGTAATGTGTTGGACTAACAGCAGCACCTCTTGTGGATTAGGGGTGTTGGACTAACCGCCAAACTTCTCATGGATTAACTGTTATACTGGGAACATGGGACTAACTGCCCACTTAAGGTGATGTTGTTGATTTGGAAGTTTACTAAAACCTGCAGGTTTTGGTGTAATGGCAAATCTTAACATAGTATTAAAGCCTTGGCCCAAGTCAATTCCCTCAAGTTAAGTCGGAAGGGGTGTTGGACTAATCGGAAGGGGTGTTGGACTAACCGCCGCACCTTTAGTGGAATAGAAGTGATGTTATTGATTTGGAAGTTTACTAAAACCTACGTGATAAGCGCCCTAGTAATGGTGGAAGATGTGACCATCTCGATGGCTGGTTCAGTGACATGTTTGCGAGGCATATTTCAGATACTCTCACTCTCTGGGTCTTATTTTCCAGATGGAAACTCTCTCTCTATAACTCTGGTTGCCTCTAAAGAGAATGTCGTCTCAGGAACGGTTCAAGGGATTCTTCCAGCAGCTGGTCAAGTTGATATTGTTGCTGGATCTTGTGTCCATCCTAATTTGCTCAGACCCCGTCGGACCTCTCCCAGTGGCGAAGGCGATGCCAATACAGGGCGGCATTGTCCTCCAATATCTGAGGCCATTGGATATGCAGCATCCTTGGATTCTTCCACTTACGATGGATCGCCCAATGCAATCAATTACCAGCCTCATCATGATGCTCCGCCGGCTCCTGGTGCTCCTCCCAGCTTATAATAGCCCATGTTTACTACACATACCTGTTACCTCTATTTAATTCTTTCAAACAATGAATATTTTGAATATTTAGCAAAGTAAAATTGTATGCAGCTTCTCTGGTGCTTGTTAGTAGCCAGTTCATTGTACTTTTGATATTTTCTTAGAGAAAACTAATAATATAAAAACATATGGCTTCATTTATAATGATTAATTGGTATGATATAATTTTCAATTCGAACCGTGGGTTTCTCCATTTAGTCTAATGTTAAAAAAATAGAATCGTAAATAAAAAAATAGAATCGTAAATAGGTGTTACCTATTTATTGCTTCTTACTTACATTGTTTGTTTCGGAGACAGTTAAGTTTTGCAGTGTTCGGTTTATCAATTGAGAAAGATGCAAGCTACATATTGCACATTCTAAATTATCAATATAGGAACATGCATATTACATGGTCTATGTGATAAGATATCATAGTTTACATGATCATAAGCATATCGTATTTCATTAAAATCAGCTTGTTTGAGCTTCTTTGAACAGGACATTAGTGTTGAACCAAATGCAATTTCACTGTTGGATGATGAGGGGTTATTGGTGTGGAATTGCAATATTTTAGATTTGGGGATAAGTAATGTCTTTATATAATTGAGAATTACTAAAATATTTTGGACAGTTTCATAATCTGCTTTACTTATTAGCATGTGTTATTCACTAATAATTAATTTCAACTAAATTTTTTTAAACAATGTCAATTTATTATTATGTGTTTAATAACTTCAAGGAATATGAACAATATCCTCAACTCCCTTACCAACTTCCTAAGAAGAAATAATATTATGTTGAAGAAAATATTTTCAATATACATTGTGTATATACAATTTAAATTATCAATATAGTCTACATGATCTCAGAAGCATATAGTATTTCATTAAAATCAGCTTTTTTTTGGTGTTGAACCAAATGCAATGCCATTGTAATGAATCATGATGAGGGATTATTGGTGTGGAATTGCAATATTTTAAACATGGTATTAGCAATCTATTTATATAATTGAGAATTACTAAAATATCTTGGACAATGTCATAATCTGTTTTACTTATTATTATATGTTATTCAGTTCAACTAAAAAATCTTAAACAATGACAATTTATTATTATGTGTTTATTCACTTTAACTTATCTGAACAATATCCACAACTCCCAAAGAAATAATATTATGTTATTATTATGTGTTTACTCACTTCAACGAACGTGAACAATATCCACAATTCCCTTAAGAAACTCATATGAAGAAATAATATTCTGCTAAAGAGAGCCCTTCCTGTAAATTCATCTATATAATTATAATGGTTTAACTTAAGTTCATCTATATCATAAAAATTATTATGGTTTAATTTAAGTTTATGTCTATTAAATTCACTTAGCAATCTTATTATTATGAAAAATATAAAATATTTTAATTAAAAATAAAATTTCATCATAAAATATATTATCAAAAAAAACAAAAAACCAAGCAATTTACATATTTAAATATAATATTAAAAATCAAATATAATATTAAAAGTGATAATGAATACTAAAAAAATCCATCCCATCAATCCACATACTTATAAATCATTTCCCAATGAACAAAATGTTTGTTAAGCATAATATCATATAACTATATCATACCCACTCTAATAGAGTAGACATTCTTTTATCAAATGTATGCCATATAGTAGGGTTGATATTGTTTAAATGTATGTCATAGATTATATATGGTGTTCCAATAATTTTAATTAATTAAAATAGACACCATTTTATCAAAATAAATGATATATTTTTATTAAAATAGAGGTAGTCTTGAAATTGTTTAAACTTATTTATTCATCATGTAAATATAGTTTAAAGATGAAGACAAAGGAATGTATTTCTATTACAATAATTGTTTAGTTGTTTTTTTTTTACTTTTTGATGGAAAATCTAATGCATATAAGTTGGAATTGTGGTACTTAAATCTCAGAACTCATAGGGACAATGCCTCTCCTAGGGGTGATGTGTCCAAAAGAGACCAACATGTCCACTTTGAGGGAATTGAACCCAATCATGGAGGATAACAACTTGCTACCCAACCACCTCAATTAATCAACATCCCACAACATCAAAAAGATACCTTCTCTAAATCAATTAATCAACATCGCAAAACATCAAAGAGAGAACTTATCTGAATCAATTTTATTATTAGTCCCTCCCAAAGGCCTAGGTCTATTTTTTAGTTGACCATGATTTTTTTTGCATTGACCAAAAATTTATAGCGTTTTTGCATAGTTTAACTTTGTTGTGAGCCATTCAATTTTAATCATTGTCTTTTGTGGGTACTTCAAAACAAGATCTTATTGTCCAACTTGTGGCATGAATTTAATAAGAAATTTAATTATATTGGATGGTTGGAAGGGGTGCTTGTATGACTGACAAAATTTTGACAAGATCTCGGTTTTCGATGCTTTCCATTGTGTGAATTGTTGAATGGGGACATTGAAATTTTTGGGCCAAAAAATATACAATTGTATTGATTATACAATATATTTCTTCTCTTACATTTTTTCTTTAAATTTAGTACTATCCATATATTTTGAAGGGATTTCTATGTTCTATATGACATAATTTTATGCTAGGGATTTTATGGATTGGAAATATTTTTAATTGAGTTCTTTTGTTGTAAGGAATTGTTGAGTTCTTTTCATTTGATCATCATACAGAGTGCTATGATAAAGAAAGATGAGGTTCTTTGGCTCTTTGGAAGTTGTAAGATTTTCAACTCGCGATCTGCAAGACATGAATATCAACTTCTACAAATCTACATAGAGGGTAAGAATGAACTAGTTTTCCTGCATATTAATTTATATATTTTCATAAAAGTGCAAGTAGTTTCTCTCATGCATAGTGCAATAACATGATTTTTCATCATCCCACATATTTGTATCTTCTGTACTTTGTATAGGTTTTTCCTAGGCATAATGAAAATTTGGTTGGTTTCAATTCATGTGCATATAATTGATACCAATTATTGGAAATCCATGCATTTTGGTGCTTTCCCACATTCACACTTGCAATAGTTAGGGAGCATGGATTTTTCCCATATTTTTCGGAGGCTTTTTATATGAACATATGTGGGCACTCATTGTAGTTATGTATTTCACATTTTCATTTACTTTTGAAGATGTATATAAATACATTTTTCAAAAGATATGTTTGAATGTGAGGAATCTAATGCAATTCTTGAATGAAATATGATCCTAATTCCTATTCATATCATTGCAATGCCTGCATATATTTGTTGTCGATACAAACCAAGAAATGATGTATTGATACATTCAATGATGTATTGATCCATTCCACAATTCAATGGAAGAGTAACGAAAATGAAAGGGGGAGGTGGAATGCATCAAAAAAATATTGTGGAGGGGTATATGAAAAAATTAACCCACTCTAAAAAGATGATTTATTTGTAGCAGATGTTGAATATTGTGATGCCCAATGCGTTGTTTCTTATGTGTGGAGACGTTTTATTCGAATATTTGTTTGCATCTCGCATAGGTGTATCTTCCATGATTTGTATAGGTTTTTACTTAGCATAGTGAAAATTTGGCTTATTTTGAGCTCATGTGCAGGAAATTGATACCAATTCTCTGGAATCCTTGCATTGCACTGCATTTGTGCATTGACACTTGTAATAGTATTGGACCATGGATTTTTCTCATGTTGTCTCTAGGATTTTTCTATAAACATATGAGGGCATTGAGTGTGGTGATGTCTTCCAAAAGACTGCTCTGCATAGAGGCATATCACCAATGCAACCAAGACTTGTGTATTTTTCAATACTTGTGAGGTGAATTTATACCATTCATCATGGTGAACTTAGGCAACCCCATAGTTCAAATAGTTTGGCACAATGAATCAAAGGAATTCACCTTGGTAGTGTATTTATATTTCAGAAATATCCTAACCAAAAATTCCTTTTTTATATATTGTCACAAGGCTTTTTCTATGAATAGATGCCCGAACTCAATGCAATTGTGTGTTGTGTTGATCTTCCCAAGAAGGCGATCTATGGGAGAAGGTGACCATGCAAGCCATAGCTCAATTTCTGACCAAAAACTCTCCTCCGGGGTGTAAATCTGAATAGTTACACACCATTAGTTTTGGTGACCAACCAGATCGGGATACAAACAGGGGTGACCCAAGAGTGGCCAATAGGTTTTGGAGATCTCAAAGTGACCTCTGCATATTAGTGGAAGAATCCCAGTGCATCCATTGAAGAGGGTGCACTCACTTCACTCCCACAAAGAAGAAACTAGCAAGGGCACAAACCCCAGTTGGTGTGCCCTCCCTTCTGCCTGAGAAAACTCGAAGGAAAAGATTTTCTTTTGGAGAGAGTGGATAGCTAATGAGATAACCTTTCTCTTAGAGGTGGAAGCATGGAAAACAGAGGAACGAGGAGGAAGACATGAAGCAAGGCGCACTCGTTATTCTTCAGAAAACCCTAAAAACGAAATTATCATGAATGTAAAATGCAAACTAAGAAAATAAAACAACCAAGACAAATAGCTTCAAAAGAAAAGGTAAGAATGATTTATTTTAGTCCCAATTCACCTTATATACCAACGAAACCATTTATTTTACATATATTTACTTCATCATCAAAAGGTGAAGAAATGTTGCACCTAGGTGATTGACTTGTGCGCCCCAAGTGGGCGTTCCCCTAGGTGGACTCCTTGGCCCAATTCCTGCCTATTTAGATATGGAAGCGTCTCGGCTTCCGTGAGAAGATGCAAAAACTTATTGTGCAATACATTAGTTGTGATCCACTTTTCCTGAGCTGGATTTTGTCCTTGGTGGGCTACCAGATATGAAGTGTAAGTCTAGTGTCTTGTAGAGCGACTTCGAGTGTCCAGTATAGTGTCTTTGGCCAATGGGAGTTGGAAATCGAGAATGTTGTCCACTAGATGAGTGATGTTGACTAGTTCTTCCAAGAGGGAAGGCTCAAACAACTTTAAGTGATTCACATTAATGAGATTGTGGATTCCGAGTTGTGGTGGCAGATCCAATCTATATGCATTTTCTCCAATATTTTCGAGTATTGTATGTGGAAGATATCTTATTTGAAGAATCTTGTGATGGTGGCCTTTGAAGCGCTTCTTATCCAAGTGTAAGGAGACTTGATCCCCTAGTTGAAAGGACATGAAGGTTCTTTGTTTGTCATGGTGTTTCTTGGCATGATCTCCGGTTTCTTTGAGTGCTGATGTGACTGCATTATGGAATTGTGCAATTTGTTGGAGAAATCGTTGAGATGACAGTTGTTCCTGCTATTGATGGAAGGTACCTTGAGGATCCCAAGTGAGTGGGATCTCGGTTGGAGATGGTGGATGGAAGCCCAAGAAAACATCAAAAGGTGAAAAGCTTGTAGAATAATGTGTTTCCTTGTTGTATCTATACTCGAGAATGTGCAAGTAATTGTCCCATTGTTTGTTGCGCCCAAAGTGTGTTCGGAGAGAATGCACCAACACTCTGTTGACAACCTATGTTTGGCCATCCATTTGAGGATGGAATGCAGTAGAAAACTTAAGGTGGCACCCCAATATCACCCATATGGTCTTCCAAAATGTACTAAAGAATCGAGAATATTTGTCTGAGATGATACAGATTGGGAGGCCAAAATGGTGCCAGACATGGTGGAAGTAGAGTTCTGCTATTTGCGCTGCTATAGTAGTCTTTGTGCATGGGATAAAAAGTGCCATTTTTCTGAAGTGGCATACCACTACCCATATTGCATCATGTTTCTTTTGGGTTGTTGGAAGACCATTAAGGAATTCCATTGAGATTGACTGCCAAGGTCGAGAAGGAAGTGGTAGTGGTTGATACAACCCATGCTTCTGGTTAGATGGCTTGTATTATGAGCATAAGGCAGAAGCTCTGATAAATTTTTCAGAATGAGGATGCGTGGAAGGCCAATGAAAATGGTGTTGCATATGTTGGGTGGTCTTTGTGGTCCTGAAGTGGCCCCCATAAGCTGACAAATGTGCAGGCAGTCTTCTGATTGTGGAACGCATAGAAAATTCAACTTATATAACCACCCATCCTGAATAGTGTAGTCTAGGAAGGGGGTCTGATTGATCACTATGGGGCTTTCCAAAGCTTCCCAAATATCTCGAAAGTTCGTGTCAGTAGTATATTGATATTTCCATGTGTTGTAAGTAGCACATCGTACTTTTAGAATGGAAATAACTTGAGTGGGAGGTCGACTTAACAAATCATCTATTTTATTAAAAGTGCCTTTCTTATATCTGATGACTAAGTGAAATTGTTGAATGTAGGTGGCCCATTTAAGGTGAGTTTCTTCATGAATCTTCGATTGAGAGTTGATGAAAATCAAATGGCGGTGGTTGGTATGGATAATGGTTTCTTTACCCAACAAATAATGACTCCATTGTTTGAGCGCTTGCACTAGACTTAAAAATTTCTTGTCACAGGTACTATAATTTTTCTTTGCCTCGGACAAGGTTTTGAGAGTGGTACGCAATGGGGTGTCCTCCCTATTTAAGTATGGCACCAATAGCATATTTTAGGGCATCAAACTCAATCTCAAAGGGTTGGGAGAGGTCTAGCAGACGTAAAACAGGGGATGAGCAAAGGGCATCTTTGAGCTGAGCGAAGTGAGTAGTTTCTTCTTTCGTCTAGATGAATGTAGAAGAAGTATTTGAGATATGATGAAAAAGTCGATCAAGATTTGAAAAAGAGGGAATGAACTAACGATAGAAACTGATGCCACCCAAAAATCTTTTCAAATTCTTAGCTGAACAAGGTAGAGGCCATTGTTTCAATGCTTGGGTGTCAGTTGGATCGAGTTAAATACCCTCTGAGTTGACCACAAAGTTGAGATAAGGAACTAAAGTGTGACCAAAATATGACTTCTTCTCTTTGACTTGCAACTTGTTTTCTTGGAGAATTTGGAGAACTTGTTGGACATGTTGCATGTGAGTGTCCCATGTCCGACTAAAGATGAGAATGTCATCTAAGTAGATGATCACAAATCGACCCAAGTGTGCTTTGAAGATGTCATTGATGAGCCTCATGAAAGTGGTTGGGGCATTGGTGAGACCGAAAAGCATGACTTTCCACTCAAAAAGACCAAATTTGGTCTTGAACGTTGTTTTCAAAACATCATCTGGGTTCATTCGAACTTGATGGTAGCCGACTATCAAATCCAATTTCATAAACCACTTATCTCCTTGGAGGGTGTCGAGTAGTTCCTCAATTCGGGGAAGGGGCTAAAGGTTTTTTATTGTGTCTTTGTTCAAGGCTCGGTAATCAGTGACAAGGAACATTTATGAGGTATCTCGTTTAGGGATGACAAAGGGGGCAAAAGAACAGGGAGAAGTTGAAGGTTGGATGTGGCCAGAGTTGTTGAGGTCGGTCAGTTGTCTTTCCATTTTCTTTGTTTCTGTTGGGGCCAACCTGTAATTAGGGGCATTAGGTAAGGAAGATATGGGGATGAGATGAATGGAATGGTCAATGTGGTGGGAGGGGGTAAGTCCCTCCAGAGGTTGAAATACCTCTGTGAAGTCGTGGAGGAGGGGAGTCATAGTTTTAGGAGTGGGGTGCGTGTTATTGTTTTTCTTTATTGGGCACACCAAACAGAGAGAGACACATTGGTTGAAGTGTACATGTGGGATTTTTTCTTTGGTAGAAGTGGGTTTGGGTTTTTCTCCAGTTAAGATATAAGTGTGGCCTTCTTTGGCAATTTTGCACTGGCAGGATTTGGCTATATATATAGATTTTCTTTGGGTTTGGTATGGGATAACAAGCAAAAAATCTGCAGAATCCAAGGGGGAGACATCACAGACGACAATATCTTTGAATTGGCCTATGGCGAAAGTGATGAGACAATGCTTGGAAACTAGGAGACGAAGTCCATCCTTATGGACTCATCCGAGTTGATAGGGTTGCAGATGTGGAGTACTGACAATAATAAGGTGGTTGACAAGGGCTTGAGAAAATAAACTCTTTTGTCTTCCATTGTCCATAATCAGTAAACCCAAGGCATTTTTGATTTCGCAGTTATGGGTGAAGAGGGTTTGGTTGGATACGTTCAAATCTTCCTGGGTCACTAGAATCAATGAGGGCTCTACTTCCATGGAATTATTCAAAGGAACTTCTTCGGTATATTCTACTTGGGAAGGCACAATGAGCTCAATGAGTAGAGTTTTGTTGGTTTTCAGATTTTGGAGGATTCGACAATCTAATGAATTTTGTGAAGTAGTTTTGTGGAATGAGCACCATGGTGTCCCTGTATTTTTATTGGGTGTGGGGTTTTGAGTTCAAGGAGGTGGAAATCAGGCTGAGGGATGGGAGATGAATGGTTTAGAGGT
>SNQJ01S0007965.1:38648-111059 GCA_010110895.2 Picea sitchensis | reverse complement strand
GGGGCCCAGCTGACGTCATCTCATCAAAATGAGGGATCAGGAATCTCCACGGTGAAACCCCCGAAGCAGACTTGAGCCGTCCATCTGTTAGGACGCGTGGCGGAGATCAAAGCTATCGGAAATTTTCTGAAAGGAAAGGTCATCCATCGTGAAATCGAGAATCCATAAATTAGGCATTTCGTGGCCAAGAGATCCAATACATTTCGACTCTCGAAACCCCGAATCCTGATAAGAGGTTTAACTATGGTCTTATGAGTTCTGGTCATAAGATCTGGACCGTCAAATCATCAGTAGATCTGGATTGTCAGATCATCAGTAGATGTAGACCGTTGATTTGTCCAAAGGCAAATTTCGCATTTCGGCAAATTGAACGACAAAGAACCGGAAAATCCCATAGCGCTTTAAAATTAAGGCACATGGTCACATAGAACAGAGACTAAGGGCCAATTCAAGGCCAGTAAGCTCTCATCGGCATTCAGAAGTTGAAGCGTTCAGAGGACTCATCTAACAGAGTCCCGAGGTCAAATTTCGCGAAGCCAAAAACTCACGATGTCGACACACGCCAAATATTGCAACACAATATTCCGAAATTCCTGCAAGCTAGAAGCGGACCTAGGTTTAAGCAAAAGAAAAAGGTAAATACGAAATTTCCCTTTGTTTTTTCTGCAAAATTTTTAAAATATGGTGTCGTCTAGCAATTTAGGACCAACTCAGGGTCTGATTCTTCTTGGAAAGAACTATGAGTTCTGGTCTCTTCGGATGAGATCGTTCTTGCAAGCACAAGAGTGCTGGGATCCAGTTGATCATGGATATGTGGAACCAGATCCAACAGACCTTGTTGCCATGACAAATCAACAGAAAATTGCTCAGGCAACTCAAAGAAACAAAGAAAATAAAGCTAAATTATGGATTCAAAATTCTATGGATGATTCAATTTTCTCAAAAATCATAGGTGCTAGTACTTCAAAACAGGCCCGGGACATCCTTCAATCTTTCTATCAAGGAAATGATAGAGTCAAAACAGTTAAACTACAGACCTTGTGGATGCAATTCGAGACTCTAAGGATGATAGAGTCGAAAAATGTGGATCAGTTCATGACCAGAGTTATGGGCGTCGTGAACCAGATCAGATTGATTGGTGAAACCATCACTGATCAACGCATTGTTGAGAAAATACTTAGAAGTTTACCAAATAAATTTGAAATGGTTGTAACAACAATCCTTGAATCAAAGGATCTGTCAATTTTTTCAACAGATGAATTAATTGGTTCTCTGGTGACACATGAGACCAGACTGCATCTCACGGATGAGTCAATCTCCAATGCTTTCAAAACTCAATTATCCTTTAGCAGAGGGAGAGGCAGAGGAAGAAGCATAGGTCACCAAGGAAGAGGGAGAAATCAAAGTAACCCTCACTCCAGTGGAGGCAATAGACAATAGTATCTAAATCAAAATTTCCAAGGTCAAAGGCAACAACAACAAAATCAACATCAGAATTTCCAGCCTCAAAGAGGCAGAGGGAAAAGATCAAATGACAAAACAAGCATACAATTCTATTACTGCAAAAAGTATGGGCACTATGAATATAAATGTGGGAAGAAGCAAGCAGATCATCTCTCAGGCACAACACATGTGTCAAATCACATGGGAGAAAACTCAGGAGGTATGTTTCTTTCGTGCCACAAGACTCAACAACAACCTAAAGATCTCTGGTTGTTGGACAATGGATGCAACAATCACATGACAGGTAACAAAGAATTACTTTCATGCATTGATTCTTCAATCTCATCTGATATTACACTTGGAAATGATTATTTAGTCAAAGTTCAACGAAAAGGAATTGTTCCTATTCTTACTAAACAGAATGTAAAGAAAGACATAAACAATGTCTATCATGTCCCAGATCTGAAACATAATTTGCTAAGTGTAGGACAACTCATTGAACATGGCTATAAGGTACTTTTTGAGGGAGCCTCTTGCAAGATATATGACAAAATCCCAAGCAGAAAATTAATTTATGAAATTCATATGACTCCAAATAAGATGTTTCCCCTTACCCTCAGAACTACAAATCTGAGTCAACCATATGCACAAAGTGCATAAACCCTAAATGAAACAATGGTTTGGCATACAAGATTTGGACATATACCATTTCAGAGTCTAATTCTTCTTCAGAAGCACTCCATGGTCAAAGGTCTTCCTATCTTTAAAGAGAAGATTCCCCCATGTGAGTCTTGCATACTTGGAAAACATAAGAGAACTAGTTTTCCACAGTCATCAAATCAAGCCAAACAACATCTTGAACTTGTTCACACTGACCTATGTGGACCAATGCAAACAGATTCAATAGGTGGTTTCTTTTACTTTCTAATGTTTATTGATGATTTCAGGAGAAAAATATGGATCTATTTTCTCAGACACAAGTTTGAAACATTTGAAAAATTCAAAGAATTCAAGGTAGAAGCTGAAAAACAAAGTGGAAAATATATCAAAGAACTCAGGTCAGATGGAGGAGGAGAATACAACTCTAGAGAATTTTCAAAGTTCTACAGTTCACAAGGCATTATCATGCAAACAACAACCAGGTATACTCCACAACAAAATGGAGTGGCTGAAAGAAAAAATCAGACAATAATGAATATGGAAAGAACACTTCTTAAAGAGAAACACTTGTCAAATAATTTTTGGGCTGGAGCAGTAGCATGCTCAGTTTATATCCTGAATAGATCTCCAACCACCAGTCTAAAGATAAAAGTCCCTCAAGAAGCATGGAGTGGGACAAAGCTCAATGTAGCTCATCTAAAGACATTTGGATGCATAGCATACGCTCACATACCTTCCGAGTTAAGGAAGAAACCTGATGACAAAAGTGAGAAATGTATTTTCACTGGACATAGTGAAACATCTAAAGCTTATAGGCTTTACAATCCAATCACCAAGAAACTAATTCTCAGCAGAGATGTAAGATTTCTGGAAAATCAATTCTGGAATGATTCAGAAAATCAACAGATGGATAGTCAAAATCCATTGCTGCCAAGTTTCGAAAACGCAGAAAAGTCAGAACAACCAGTACCTCAAACTATTCTTCCATGACTGCAGGTACAAAGACAACCTGAAAATTCACAGGATAACTCAACTTCCAGCAGAGAATCATTCTCTGAACCACACAATCAGAGAACTCGANAGCCACATTGGGTTCAAGCCATGAACCAAGAAATTGACTCCATTGAGAAGAACAAGACATGGGATCTTGTTGATTTGCCAAGTCATAAGAAGAGTATTGGTGTCAAGTGGGTGTACAAAACTAAACTCAATGAAAAAGGGCAGATTGAAAAACAGAAGGGAAGACTTGTTGCCACCTGGATTTGAATTCCAAGAGCACCCAACCAAAGTATATTGATTGAAGAAAGCCTTGTATGGCGTAAAGCAAGCTCCAAGAGCTTGGTACAACAGAATTGACACTTATATGATCAAAAGTGGCTTCATCAGAAGTCAAAATGAGCCAACTCTTTATACCAAAATAGATCAACACGGTAAAATTTTAATTCTATGTTTATATGTTGATGACATGATCTATACAAAAAAATATTGAGTTAACAAATTTTAAACATTCCATGCAATCTGAATTTGAGATTACAAATCTTGGCATAATGAAATATTTTTTAGGGATTGAGGTTCATCAATCAACCAAAGGCATTTTTGTCTGTCATCAAAAGTATGTAGCAGACATCCTCAAAAGATTTTGCATGGAAGAATGCAATCCAGCAGAAACCCCCATACCACTAGGCACAAAATTGAGTAAGAATGATGAAGGTCCTACAGTGGACTCTACCCTGTACAAAGGTTTAGTAGGCAGTTTGTTGTATCTTACAACAACTAGGCCTGACATTATGTATGCAGACAACCTTGTTTCCAGATTCATGGAATCGCCCAAAGATTCTCATTGGAAAATGGCAAAACGAATTTTGAGATATGTTGCAGGAAATCTCAATTTCAGTTTATGGTACACTAAATCTGATAGTAATCAACTTTCTCGTTACACAAACAGTGATTTTGCAGGCAGCCTAGATGAAAGGAAAAACACATCTGGACATGTTTTTCAACTGGGCACGAACCTAATCTCATGGGCATCAAAGAAGCAACCAATCGTTTCAATATCTTCTGCAGAGGTAGAGTATGTAGTTGCTACCTCAGCTTCTTGTCAAGTTGTGTGGCTGAGAAGAATATTGAAAGATATGTCACATACAGAAAAGGATCCAACTCCTAATTTTTGTGACACTACTTCAGCAATTGATCTATCCAAGAATCATGTGTTTCACAAGAAAAGCAAACACATTGACACTTTGTTTCATTTCATACACGAGCTAGTCAATAATGGTGATATTGCACTACAATTATGTGGTTCTCGAGATCAGCTTGCTGATATCTTTACAAAGCCACTAGGAAAATCCATTTTTTATTTTTAGAAACAACACTTAGGCATAATCAGTGCTGATGCTTGTAACTGTTGAGTTTAAGAGGGAGTGTTAAATATAATGTAACCTCAACAGTATGACAGTACACTGCCAGCTGTCCTGGCCAGTTGTACTTTCTATTCTTGTTTAGCTTGAGCCTATTTATCTCAGCCATCTCCCATTGCATTGTACTTTTTACTTGTCTTCTTCATACATTCCAATATACTGTTTTCTTTCTCTCTGCATTTCTTGCTTCAGAATTTATCAGTCCACTTGGCTCTAGAAACAAACCAAAAGAGAACCATGTAGTTCATCGGGACAACAATGATGCAATGATTCCTCATGTTATACAAATTGAACCTGGCGCAGATATAGTTCAGTGCTTACATCGATTCTACCAAAGCCTTCAGGTAGGGGGGCTCTACGTGATGATCACCCTAGGAATGGTGGAAGATGTGACATCTCCATGGCTGTGTCAGTGACATGTTTTTGAGGCATATTTTTGATACTCTCACTCTCTGGGTCTTATTTTCCAAATGGAAACTCTCTCTCTATAACTCTGGTTGCCTCTAAAGAGAATGTTGTCTCAGGAACGGTTCAAGGGATTCTTCGAGCAACTAGTCCAGTTGATATTGTTGCTGGATCATGTGTCCATCCTAATTTTCTCAAACCCCCTCGGACCTCTCCTAGTAGCGAATGCGATTCCAATACAGGTCATTATTGTCCTCCAATATCTGAGGCTGCATCCTTGGATTCTTCCACTTGTGATGGATCTCCCAATGCAATCAATTACAAACCTCATCATGATGCTCCACCGGCTCCCGGTGCTCCTCCCACCTTATAATAGCCGATGTTTACTACATATACATGTTACCTCTATTTAATTCTTTCAAACAATGAATACTTTGAATATTTAGCACAGTAAAATTGTATGCAGCTTCTCTGGTGATTGTTAGTAGCCAGTTCATTGTACTTTTGAGATTTCCTTAGAGAAAACTAATAATGGAATTAGAGTTCATTGTACTTTTGAGATTTCCTTAGAGAAAACTAATAATGGAAATAGATATGGCCTCATTTATAATGATTAATTGGTCTAATATAATTTTCAATTCGAACCGTCAGTTTCTCCATTTATTCTAGTGTTAAAAAAATTGAATCGTAAATAGGTGTCACCTATTTATTGCTTCTTACATTGTTTGCTTCGGAGACAGTTAATATTTGCAGTGTTCAGTTTAGCAATTGAGAAAGATGCAAGCTACATATTACACAATCTAAATTATCAATATAGGAAGATGCATATTACATGGTCTGTGTGATAAGATATCATAGTCTACATGATGAGAAGCATATTTTATTTCATTAAAATCAGGTTTTTTGTGTGGGAACATGAGATTAGCGTTGAACCAAATGCAATGCCACTATTGGATGATGAAGCGCTATTGGTGTGAAAATATTTCAAATCTGGGGATAAGTAATGTTTTTATGTAATTTAGAATTACTAAAATATCTTGGACAGTTTCATAATCCCTGTTCTACTTATTAGTCTGTGTTATTTACTAATAATTAATTTCAACTGAAAAATCTTAAATAATGTCAACTTATTATTATGTGTTTAATGATTTCAAGGAATCTTAACAATATCAACAACTCTCTTACCAACCTCATAAGAAGAAATCATTACGCCGAAAGGCGTATACCTATTGGAGATGGTCACAATTAATCACCTTTTAATCTAAAATTCTAATCTAATGACTAACAATTGAAAATGATGGAATATTCTTAGTCGTCCTCCCAAATCAATGAATGTGATTTACTCTTCAAAACTTCCTTGTATTTTTGAATGCATCATTAACCTGTTTACTTTTTAACATTTACCTAATCATATTAAGAAATTACTGTACCACCATATGATTCCCACGTTTCACTAATTAACCTTTGGAATTACCACATTTAAGATTAACTTTTGGATTTCCTTAGCTCTATGTGCGTTTCACTTGTCCATGCATTTTAATTCACCAACCGCAACACCAACCACTTTGCAGCTGTGTTATTACTAGCATAGCCGCAAAGTGGTTGGTGAACACCAAAAGGCGATGCCAAAGCTTAACGCACATAGAGCTGATGAAATCTAAAAGTTAATTTCAAATGTGGTAATTCCAAAGGTTAATAAGTCAAACTTGGAAATCACGGCTAGTGAACGCCGAAAGGCGATGCCAAATCTTCCTCCCGGATAGCTGAAACACACATAGAGTTGATGAAATCTAAAAGTTAATTTCAAATGTGGTAATTCCAAAGGTTAATCAGTGAAACGTGACAATCATATGGTGGTACAGTAATTTATTAATATTATTAGGTAAATGTTAAAAAGTAAACAGGTTAACTAATGCATTCAAAAATACAAGGAAGTTATGAAGAGTAAATCAGATTCATTGATTTGGGAGGACGACTAAGAATATGCCAGCATCTTCAATTGTTACCCATTAGATTAGGATTTTAGATTAAAAGGTGATTAATTGTGCCCATCTCCAATAGGTATACCCGTGCGTAATTATGTTAAAGAGAATATTATCAATATGCATGGTCTATATACAATTTAAATTATCAATATAGTCTACATGATGAGAAGCATATCTTATTTCATTAAAATCAACTTCTTTTTGGGTGTTGAACCAAATGCAATGCCACTGTAATGAATCATGATGAGGGGTTATTGGTGTGGAATTGCAATATTTTAAATATGGGATAAGCAATGTATTTATATAATTGAGAATTAAGAAAATATCTTGGATAGTGTTATAATCTGTTCTACTTATTATTATGTGTTATTCACTTCAACTAAAAAATCTTAAACAATGTCAATTTATTATTATGTGTTTATTCTCATTAACTAATCTGAACAATATCCACAAGTCCATTAAAAAACTCATAAGAAAAAATAATATTATGTTATTATTATGTGTTTACTCACTTCAACTAACTTGAACAATATCCACAACTCCCTTAAGAAACTCATATGAAGAAATGATATTCTGCTAAAGAGAGCCCTTCGGTAAATTCATCTATATAAATATGATGGCTTAACTTAAGTTCATCTATACCATAAAAAAATATAATGGTTTAATTTAAGTTTATGTCTATTAAATTCACTTAGCAATCTTATTATTATGAAAAATATAAAATATTTTAATTAAAAATAAAATTTTAATACAAAATATATTATCATAAAAAATAAAAAACCAAACAACTTACATATTAAAATAGAATATTAAAAGTAAAATATAATACTAAAAGTGATAATGAATACTTAAAAACTTCATCCCATCAATCCACATACTTATAAATCATTTCCCAATTAACAAAATGTTTGTTAAGCATAATATCCTATTCCTATATCATACCCACTCTAATAGAGTAGACATTCTTTTATCAAAAGTATGTCATATAGTAGGGTTGACATTGTTTTATCAAATGTATACCATATATTGTATCTATGCAAAAAATATATGGTGTTCCAATAATTTGAATTAATTAAAATCGACATGATTTTATCAAAATAAATGATATATCTGCTATTAAAATAGAGGTAGTCCTGAAATTGTTTAAACTTATTTGTTCATCATGTAAATATAGTTTAAATATGAAGACAAGGCAATGTATTTCTATTACAATAATTGTTTAATTGTTTTTTCTTACTTTTTTATGGAATGTCTAATGCATATAAGTTGGAATTGCTCCTAGGGGTGATGTGTCCAAAAGAGACCAACCTGTCGACTTTGAGGGAATTGAACCCAAGCACGGAGGATAACAACTTGATACCCAACCAACTCAACTAATGATTAATCAACATCCCCAAACATCAAAGAGATACCTTCTCTAAATTAATTAATCAACATCGCAAAACATCAAACAGAGACCTTATCTAAATAAATTTTAATATTAGTCACTGCCAAAGGCCTAGGTCCTTATCTAAATAAATTTTATTATTAGTCCCTCCCAAAGGCCTAGGTCTATTTTTTAGTTGACCATGATTTGTTTTTTCATTGACCAAAAATTTGTATCTTTTTTGCATAGTTTAACTTTGTTGTGAGCCATTCAATTTTATTCACTCTTATGTTGGTCCTTCAAAACAAGATCTTATTCTCGGACTTGTGGCATGAATTTAATAAGAAATTTAATTATATTGGATGGTTGGAAGGGGTGCCTGTATGACTAACAGTTTTGATAAGATCTCAGTTTCCGATGCTTGCCATTGTGTGAGTTGTTGAATGGGGACATTGTAATTTGTGGGCCAAACAATATACAATTGTATTTATTATACAATATATTTATTCTCTTACACTTTTTCTTTAAATGTAGTACGATCCATATATTTTGAAGGGATTTGTATGTACTATATGAAATAATTTTGTGCTAGGGATTTTATGGATTGGAAATATTTTTAATTGAGTTCTTTTGTTGTAAGGAATTGTTGATTTATTTGCATTTGATCATCATATAGTGTGATATGATACATAAAGATGAGGTTATTTGGTTCTTTCGAAGTTGTAAGTTTTGCAACTCGCGCTCTACAATACATGAATATCAGCTTCTACAAATCTATGTAAAGGGTAAGAACGAGCTAGTTTTCCTGCATATTAATTTATGCATTTTCATAAAAGTGCAAGTAGTTTCTCTCATGCATAGTGCAATAACATGATTTTTCATCATCCCACATAATTTTATCTTATGTACTTTGTATAGATTTTTTCCCGGCATAATGAACATTTGGTTGGTTTCAATTCATGTGCATATAATTGATACCAATTCTTGGAAATCCATGCATTTTGGTGCTTTCCCACATTCGCACTTGCAATACTTAGGGAGCATGGATTTTTCCCATGTTTTTCGGAGGCTTTTTATATGAACATATGTGGGCACTCGATGTATTTGTGTGTTTCACATTTTCATTTACCTTTAAAGATGTATATAAATACATTTTTCAAAAGATATCTTTGAATGTGAGGAATCTAATGCAATTCTTGAACGAAATATGATCCTAATTCATATCGATATGATTGCAATGCGTGTATATCTTTCTTGTCGATACAAACCAAGAAATGATGCATTGATCCATTCCACAATTCAATGGAAGAGTAATGAAAATCCAAGGGGGGGTGGAATGCATCAAAAAACGATTGTGGAAGACTATATCAAAAAATTCATCCAATCTAAAAAGACGATTTATTTGTAGAAGATGTTGAATATTGCGATGTCCAATGCATTGTTTCTTTTGTGTGGAGACATTTTATTCGAATATTTGTTTCCATCTCTCATAGTTGTATATTCCATGATTTGTATAGTTTTTTACTTAGCATAGTGAACATTTGGATTATTTTGAGTTCATGTGTGGGAAATTGATACCAATTCTCCGACATCCTTCCATTGCAATGCATTTGTGCATTGACACTTGTAATAGTTTTGGACCATGGATTTTTATCATGTTGTATCTAGGATTTTTGTATGAACATATGAGGGCATTCAATGTGGTTATGTCTTCCGAAAGACGGCTCTGCACATAAGCATATCACCAATGCAACCAAGAATTGTGTATTTTTCAATACTTTTGAGGTGAATTTATACCATTTATCATGGTGAACTTAGACAACCCCACAATTCAAATAGTTTGGCACAATGAATCAAATGAATTCACCTTGATAGTGTATTTATATTACAGAAATATCCTAACCAAAAATTATTTTTTTATATATTGTCCCAAGGCTTTTTCTATGAATATATGCCCAAACTCAATGCAATTATGTGTTGTGCACATCAACATCTCATAGATCTATATGGATATCATAGGAAACCATTGTGTATTTTCAATTCTTATTTATCATATGAAAAAATATATTGGTTCATAGTTCTCCTTCACTTTTATTTATATTTGAAGATGCATATAGCTTCATTTTCAAAAGATATGTCTTAATGTTAGGAAACTGATGCAATTCTTGCAACAAATAAGATCCTAGTTCATATTGATATCATCAAAATGCATTTATATATTTTTTGTCAAGACAAACCATGAAATGATGTATTTCTCAGTTCCACACATCAATGGAAGAGTAAAAAAAATGAAATGGGGGATGGATTGCATCAAACAAAAAGTGTGCAAGAGTACATGAAAAAATTCATCCAATCTGAAAAGATGATTTCTCTATAGCAGATGGTCAAAATTTCATTGTTTAAAGTAGTGTTGATTATGTGCGGAGGATTTTTCGTTGACAATTTGTGCACACTCAACATAAAAATATCTTTCGTTCCTTGTATATGTTTTTACCTCGAAAAGTGAAAATTTGGTCTATTTTCAACTCCTATAAAAAAAGCAGACATCAATTGTGTAGGACATTGATTTCAGTGCTTCCAACAAGTTTCGTTAAATGGGTTAACCCCCTCTCATGGACCCTCACTCTTACAATAGTGGTAGAGATTAATACTTGTTGTTTTTGTTCTAACAACAATCATAGTCCAACAAATGGTATTACAGCTACAGTTCTACATTTTCAAATTTTCCCAACAAGAGCTGGGGAGATATTGTTTGACATTGGGTTCAACGCTTCTGGTGGGTTTCACGACATGGGTTAACCCCATCTCATGGATCCTGACTCTTTTAATTGTGGTGGATATTAATTCTTACGGTTGTTGGTTTAACAACAATCTTAGTGAAACAAATTGTTGAGAAAACTAATACCAATTGTCTTGGATCCCTGCATTGTGGTTCTTTGGCATGTTGGCATTTGCAATAATTTTGTAGAATGGATTGTGGGATGGCATGTGGTTGCCATGATGGATAGGTCATTCATGGTAGGTTGATTTTCTCGCATTTACTAGGAGAGTGCATTGATTTAAAACTAGTGTAGATAAAATGTGTCGTTGTTCCATGTTTTGGAGAATGGTTTCTATGTATGATCGGGAATATTTCAAAGGTGATTCATGTGTGTTGAAACATCATTTTAGTAAATATGAGACTTTCATTTTTCCTTGAAGCAATTGGAGTTGTGAAATGTATTTTTTTTTTTAAATATCCACGCCAAAATCATTTTTTACGAGGAATTTTTCCTAAATTGTCCGGAGGATTTTTCTATGGACATATGTATGCATTTAGTGAAGCTATATATTCCACATCTTTGTGCTCCGTAAAGACACATGTAAAATCACATAGCCAATAATATTTTTTTATAGAGGAATTTTTTTTACGTTGAGATAAGGCTTTTTCTATGGAGATATGTGAGAAACTCGATGTATTTCCCACCTCCATACATTGTAGAGGCATATGGATAGCATAGGAAGTACTTGTGTATTTTCAATGCTTGTGAATAGAATTTATATCAGTTATCATCGTGAAGTTACGCACATCCGTAATTGTGTAGAGGATTCTTCTATGACCATGTCTTTGAATTCCACATAGGTATTTCTTGTCTGTCTCTTCGTTAAACTTGCAGGAATATGAAAGACTTGTTTTATTTTCAACTATTATGTAGAGTATCCATGGCATTGATGCTCATGAACTACTATGATTTTGTGGGTCCGCATTTGCAATAGTTCAACACTTTCTTGTGAAAATCTAGGTAATTTAGAGGAAGGCCAAATAACTTTTGGAGCGTTGATATTGATTGGATTTAGAAGGAAATGGAAATGATTTAGGACTTATGCAAAGAAAATGTCTCAGTTTTATATGAATTGGGTGGTAGTTTATATTTATGGTTACTTTTTTTTAGGAGGTTGTTCATGTGCCTAGAAAAGACACCTTAGTACGTACAAACGATGCACTTGGTATTGAAACAATTTGAGCTCTCTGATTTATTTATCATTTGGAAATTTTGTGTTTTAATGTGTTTATAACTATCCTTTTTTTAGGTTGTGTGGATGTTTTTTCTGATGCGATATTACGATGCTCTTCTTGGGAATTTTCTTTGCAAAATGATCACTTGATATATTTTCAATCCTTGTGCAGAATCAATATTTTATATTTCTTATGGTTTGGCATAGTTGTGCTTATATACCTCGAGACTTCTTCATTTTGCATAGCTATACTTTTTCTATTTCATATGATCTATTTGTTAGTGGCCTAACCCCATTAGGAAATCATCAAATGATGTCTTTAATTAACAATTGAGGATGACATTACATTCCATTCCCCATCAAAAGAGTGAATATCATGGTTTATCAAAACCACTGCCTCAAAATGGTGATTCAATGGAAGAGGTGGATGGCCAATAAGATCCATCTGGATTAGATACTCATAAAAGTGTAGGTAGTACCATGTAATAGGTTAATAATCTATTCTATTATTCATAGTTCATTACTCTCTAATTTACTTTTGTTGCATTCCTTTGTTCTTAATAATGCTTTCTAGATATTTTTTTAATGATGGTACACTTTTGTTTTTAAGAGGGAACCCATAAAAAAAATTAAAATTCTTCCACTTTTGTGATTTTTTGTGGGCCAAGGAGGCCACCTAGGGGAACGCCAACCTAGGGTGCACAACTCAATCACCTATGCACAACACTTCTTCACCTTTTGATGATAAATTAAATATATGTAAAACAAATGGTTCCCTTGGTATGTAAGGTGAACCAGGACTAAAATAAATCATTATTACATTCATGGCAATTTGATTTTTAGGGTTTCTGAAGAATAACGAGTGTGCCTTCCTTCATGGTTGCCTCTTAGTGACTCCATTTTCCATGCTTCCACCTCTGAGAGAAATCTTATCTGATTATCTTGCCACTCTCTTAGGGAGAAGATCATTTCCTTCAAGTTTTTTGAGGTAGAAGGGAGGGCACACAAACTGGGGTTTGCACCCTTCCTGGTTTCTTCTTTGTGGAAATGAAGTGAGTACGCCCTCTTCCATGGTTTCACTTGGATTATCCCACTAATCCTCGGAGGTGAATCTAATATCACCAAAACCTATTGGCCACTCTCGGGTCACCCCGGTCTGGATGCCCATTTGCTTGGTCACCTAAACTAATGGTGCGCCCCTATTTAGATTTGCACCCCTGAGGAGATTTTTTTCTCAGAAGTCGAGCTATGGCTTGCGTGGTCACCTTATCCTATATATCACCTTCTTGGGCAGATCAATTGGTATCAGAGCCTCAAGATCCATGGAAAATATTTCGATCTTGAAGATTGAGCCAAATTGTTTTGGGGGTTTTCATGAAATAATCCATAGTTTGCCCATTCCACGGTTTCCATTTTATGCAATAAGATCCACAGATATAATAAGCCAAAAACATTCCCACATCTCCATTTCAACATAGAGGAGCTCCACAGATCTAAAAAAATATAGATCTCTCCCTCTAGACCAGTTCAAGCTTCGTTGCCTTAGGATTTTGTGTCCTTTGTTCTCAAAACAGAGTTCTTTGTTCAACATTTCAACCTAGGGGAGCCTTTTCTCTTCAGATGGACTCACAATGCCTCCACGTAAATATCCTTAGGCATTCAACTCAGATTCCAACAAATCAAATCCCGTCCAAGATCTTGCCTCCGTCCTCAATGAGCTGCTCAGAATGCAACAAAAAAACAATACAGATCCATTACGGTTAGACACTCGAATCCAACTACCCAATTTTCGGGGGAAAAGAAATGTTGAAATGGTGGATTCTTGGATTTGTATCCTATCCACCTATTTCAATACATGTCACCTTACCGAGGAAAGAAAAATCCAGACTGTCGCCTTGCAATTATAAGGACTGGCACAAACTTGGTGGGATACAGAGTAAGACAAGACCACATTTTTTTATAGAGATTGGGGATGCTCCAGAATCCTCTACTTCATAACCCATCAAAACTTGGGCTTGACTTTCCGAAGCTTCGAGAAATCACTTCTACCCACCTGGGTATGTGCAATCCTTATGGATCAAATGGAACCAACTTCGACAACTCCCTTCACAAGGAGTGCAAGGCTACATAGACTTCTTCTGCAAGAAGTGCCTCTTACTTCATGTTTCAGATCTAGAAGAGGTACCCATATAATAACTTGTGGTTGGTTTATTAATTCAATTCCATCGGGAAGTGGAGTTGTTTGAAAATCTAAATTTAGATAAAACATTTCAGAGATCTTTGGCTATAGAAAGGAAAGTCACTTCTAGAGGGCGTATTCCTCAATCCTGCCTTTACACCAAACCCCCCACCTCTCAACCATCCATCTCTCATCCCTCATCCTACTTTCCACCTCCTTGGACTCAAAACCCCACACCCAATACAAATACAAGGACAACCTGGTGCTCATTCCACAAAACTACTTCACACAATTAATTAGATTGTCGAATCCTCCAAAATCTGAAAACCAGAAAAGCTCTACTCATTGAGCTCATTCTTCCTTCCCAGGTAGAATATACCGAAGAAGTTCCTCTAGACAATCCCACAGAATTAGATCCCTCATTGATTCTAATGACACAGGAATATTTGAACGCATCCACCCAACCCCTCTTCAACCATAACGACCAAATCAAAAATGTCTTGGCTTTACTGATTATGGACAATGGAAGCCAGAACAATTTGGTGTCTCAAGCCCTTGTCAACCGCCTTAGTCTTTTCACCACTCCACATCCGCAACCCTATCAACTCGGATGAGTCCAAAAGGATGGCCCTCGTCTCCTAGTTTCCAAGCATTGTCTAGTCACTTTCTCCATAGGCCAATTCAAAGATGTTGTCCTCTATGATGTCTCCCTCTTGGATTGTACGGATTTGTTGCTCGGTATCCCATACCAAACCCAAAGAAATGCTATCTATCTAGCCAAATTCCTCCAGTACAAAATTACCAAAGAAAGCCACACTTATATCTTAACTGCAACAAAACCCAAACCCCCTTCTACCAAAGAAAAAATCCCACATGTACACTTAAACCAATGTGTCTCTCTATGTTTGGTGCACCCAATAACACCAAACAATACAATGCACCCTGTTCTTGAAACTATGAATACCCTCCTCCATGAGTTCGCAAAGGTATTTCAACCTCCGGAGGGACTTCTCCCCTCCCACCACATTGACCATTCCATTCATCTCATCCCCAGATATTCCTTACCTAAGGTCCCTACCTATCAGTTGGCCCCAACATAAACAAATGAAATGGAAATACAACTAACCGAATTCATCAACTCTAGCCACATCCAACCTTCATCTTCTCCCTATGCTCCTGCCACCTTTTTCATTCCTAAACGAGATACCTCAAAAATGCGCCTTGTCACTGATTGACGAGCCTTGAACAAAGCCACAATAAAAAACCGTTACCCCCTTCCCCAGATTAAGGAACTACTTGACACCCTCCAAGGAGCTAATTGGTTTACTAAATTGGATTTGAAATCCAGCTACCATCAAGTTCGAGTGAACCTAGATGATGTTTGGAAAACAATGTTCAAGATGAAATTTGGTCTTTTTGAGTTGAAAGTCATGCCTTTCGGTCTCACCAACGCCCCAACTACTTTCATGAGGCTCATCAATGACATATTTAGAGAACATTTGAGTCAATTTGTGGTCATCTACTTAGATGACATTCTCATCTTCATTTGGACATGGGACACTCACATGGAACATGTCTGACAAGTTCTCCAAATTCTCCAAGAATAGAAGTTGCAAGTCAAAGAGGAAATTATATTTTGGTCAGACTTCAGTCCCCTATATCGGCTTTGTGGTCAGCTCAGAGGGTATTCAACCAAATCTAGCTCACATCCAAGCATTGAAACAATGGCCTCTACCTTCTTCAGCTAAGGAGTTGAAAAGATTTTTGGGTGGCATCAATTTATATCGTAAGGTCATTCACTCTTTTTCAAATCTTGCTCGACCTTTGCATCAACTCTCAAATACTTCTTCTACATTCATCTAGACCAAAGAAGAAACTACTCACTTTTCTCAGCTCAAAGACGCCCTCTGCTCATCCCTTGTTTTACATCTGCCAGAACTCTCCCAACCCTTTGAGATTGAGTCTGACACCTCACAATATTTTATTGGTTCCATACTTAAACAGGGAGGACACCACATTGCTTACCACTCTGAAACCCTATTCGAGTCAAAGTAAAATTATGGAACCTATGACAAGGAATTTTATAGTCTAGTGCAAGCACTCAAAAAATGGAGGCACTATTTGTTGGGTAAAGAAACCATTCTGCATACTGACCACCACCCTTTATTTTTCATCAACTCTCAATTGAAGATTCAGGAACAAAGGCACCTTAAATGGGCCTCCTACATTCAACAATTTCACTTAGTCATCAGATACAAGAAAGGAACTTCTAATAAAATGTCTTATTTTCTAAGTCGATCTCCCACTTCAGTTCTTTCCATTGTAGAAGTACGTTGTGCTACTTATGACACATGGAAATATCAATAAGCTACTGACACTGACTTTTGAGAGATTTGGGAATCTTTGTAAAGCCCCACAATGATCAATCAAACCCCCTTCCTAGACTAAACTATTCGAGATGGGTGGCTATATAACTTGAATTCTCTATGCATTCCACACTTAGAAGAGTCCTACGTGGTTCTAGATCCAAAACCATGAGATAAACATAGATAGTTAATTCTATTTTATTTTTAATTGGGAGTTCGACTTTTAATGTCATTTATGAGGTCAAGTATTGCATAAATATTGCTCAAAATATATATTCAACTTATAGGAATATGTTAGGACACTCAGTATTCCTTTTCTTCTCCCCCCTCACCCTTTTCCACCCATTCTCATCCACATCCCCTCTCTTATCACCTTCTCTCCCAACCCTCCAATGCATTTTACCTCATTTTCTTAATTCCAATACCTCCTTTTCCGCCACCCATTATCCCTGTTTCCTTTTCTCACCTCCCTATTACACTGCATTCCCCCTTCCCCTATGCCCCTCACACACATCCTCTCCTCCTCCCCATTCATCTTGCCACCCCCTCGCACTTTGTTCCTCCCTCCTTTCCTTCATGCCCACCACTACCCCTACCCTTCCCATCCAACCTTCTCCACCTACCCCTATACCCATGTCTCTACTTAAAAAATACTCTTGTCTACCATTATCCCCCCACATATGCCCGATTGTGATCCTTATAGTACCTGACAATTATTTTCAGCCAATGATGTAGGAATCTAGGCTTGGCTAAAAAGGGTTCTTTTAACAAGACGAGGGACTAAAAATATGAAACTGCTAAATGTGGTATCTCTAAGAATTAATTCATTTATTTTCCTTCATCTTTTTGACTTGCAATACTCTATTGATTCTCTTCCTATGAATAGAGAAAAATATGAAATGAATTTCTATTTCCATCTTCTTTTTCTAAACACACTTCCCTAATTTTTATCTTTTATTATGCCTCTCTCCACATTATTTTTTTCTATTTAATTCCCAAGGAGGCACAACTCCCTTCACCTCTTTCGTGGATGCTCCAAACTAAAAACTTGTCAATTACTTGGACCTTGGATCATAAGTTACCTACTACTCCTCGATCTACTCTTGAAATTATTCCCCTTCCATCCAAATGGTTTAAACTTAGTTGTGATAACACTGTATTCAATCCTCTCTAATTCATTTAAAAGGAAATCATAAATAAATAAAATGTCTAATCTCTTATAAATCCCTTCCTCCTCAATGTCATTGGTCTTCCAAGTAGACATAATCTTTATAGAATTTACCTCTACAAAATTACAAATATTTCAAATATGGGATAAGTAATGTATTTATATAATTGAGAATTATGAAAAGATCTTGGACAGTGTCATCATGTGTTCTACTTATTATTATATATTATTCACTTCAACTAAAAAATCTTAAACAATGTCAACTTATTATTATGTGTTTACTCACATTAACTAATCTTAACAATATCCACAATTCACTTAAGAAACTCATAAGAAGCAATAATATTCTTCTAACGAGAGCCCTTCCTCTAAATTCATCTATATAATTATAATGGTTTAACTTAAGTTCATCTATATCGTAAAGATTATAATCGTTTAATTTAAGTGTATGTCTATTAAATTCACTTGGGAATCTTATTATTATGAAAAATATAAAATATATAAAATATTTTAATTAAAAATAAAATTTTAACTAAAATATGTTATCATAAAATAACTTCTAACATAATGTAAAAAACTAAAAAACCAAACAACTTACATATTAAAATATAATATTAAAAGTGATCATGAATACTAAAAAACTTCATCCCATCAATCCAGATACTTATAAATCATTTCCCAATTAACATAATGTTTGTTAAGCATAATATCCTATTCTTATATCATACCCACTCTAATAGAGTAGACATTCTTAGACATGATTTTACCAAAATAAGTGATATATCTGCTATTAAAATAGAGGTAGTCTTGAAATTGTTTAAACTTATTTATTCATCATGTAAATATAGTTTAAAGATGAAGACAAGGGAATTCATTTCTATTACAATAATTGTTTAATTCTTTTTTTTACTTTTTGATGGAATGTCTAATGCATATAAGTTGGAATTGCGGTACTTAAATATCAGAAATCATAGGGACGATCCCTCTCCTAGGGATGATGTGTCCAAAAGCGACCAACATGTCCATTTTGAGGGAATTGAACCCAAACATGCATGAAAACAACTTGCTACCCAACCACCTCAACTAAAGATTAATCAACATCCCACAACCTCAAAGAGAGACCTTCTCTAAATCAATTAATCAACATCGAAAAACATCAAAGAGAGACCTTATCTAAATAAATTTTATTATTAGTCCCTCCCAAAAGCCTAGGTCTATTTTTTAGTTGACCATGATTTTTTTTTTCATTGACCAAAAATTTATATCTTTTTTTCATAGTTTAACTTTGTTGTCACCATTTCAAGTTTATTCACTATCTTTTGTTGGTCGTTCAAAACAAGATCTTATTGTCGGACTTGTGGCATGAATTTAATAAGAAATTTAATTATATTGGATAGTTGGAAGGCATGCCTGTATGACTGACAAAGTTTTGACAAGATCTCACTTTCCGATGCTTTCCATTGTGTGAATTGTTGAATGGAGACATTGAAATTTTTGGGCCAAACAATATAGAATTGTATTTATTAAACAATATATTTATTCTCTTACACTTTTTCTTTAAATTTATTACTATCCATATATTTTGAAGGGATTTCTATGTACTATATGACATATTTTTGTGCGAGGGATTTATGGATTGGAAATATTTTTAATTGAGTTATTTTGTTGTAAAGAATTGTTGAGTTCTTTGCATTTGATCATCATATAGTGTTCTATGATACAGAAAGATGAGGTTCTTTGGCTCTTTGTAAGTTGTAATTTTTTCAACTCACGATATGCAAGACATGAATATCAGCTTCTACAAATCTATGTAGAGGGTAAGAATGAACTAGTTTTCTTGCATATTAATTTATGTATTTCCAGAAAAGTGCAAGTACTTTCTCTCATCCATTGTGCAATAACATAATTTTTCATCATTCGACATATTTGTATCTTTTGTACTTTGTATAGGTTTTTTTTTGGCATAATGAACATTTGGTTGGTTTCAATTCATGTGCATATAATTGATATCAATTCTTGGAAATCCATGCATTTTGGTGCTTTCCCACATTCACACTTGCAATAGTTATGGAGCATGGATTTTTCCCATGTTTTTTAGAGTATTTTTCTATGAACATATGTGGGCACTCGGTGTAGTTATGTATTTCACATTTTCATTTACCTTTGAAGATGTATATAAATTCATTTTTCAAAGGATATGTTTTAATGTGCAGAATCTAATGCAGTTCTTGATTGAAATATGATCCTAATTCATATTTATATGATTGCAATGCATGTATATCTTTTTTGTTGATACAAAACAAGAAATGATGTATTGATCCATTCTGAAATTCAATGGAAGAGTAACAAAAATTCAATGGGGAGGTGGAATGCATCAAAAACATATTGTGGAAGACTATATGAAAAAAATCATCCAATCTAAAAAGATGATTTATTTGTAGCAGATGTTGAATATTGTGATGTCCAATGCATTGTTTCTTATGTGTGGAGACGTTTTATTCGAATATTTTTTTGCATCTCGCATAGTTGTATCTCCCATGATTTGTATAGTTTTTTACTTAACATAGTGAACACTTGGTTTATTTTGAGTTCATGTGCAGGGAATTGATACCAATTGTATGACATCCTTGCATTGCAATGCATTTGTGCATTGACACTTGTAATAGTTTTGGACCATGGATTTTTCTCATGTTGTCTCTAGGATTTTTCTATGAACATATGAGGGCATTCAATGTGGTTATGTCTTCCAAAAGACCACTCCGCACAGAGGCATATCACCAATGAAACCAAGACTTGTGTATTTTTCAATACTTGTGAGGTGAATTTATACCATTTGTCTTAGTGTACTTAGGAAACCCCATAATTCCAATAGTTTGGCACAATGAATCAAAGGAATTCACCTTGGTAGTGTATTTATATTTCAAAAATATCCTAACTAAAAATTCTTTTTTTATATATTGTCCCAAGTCTTTTTCTATGAATATATGCCCAAACTCAATGCAATTATGTGGTGTGCACCTCCACTTCTCACAGATCTATATGTATATCATATAAAACACTTGTGTATTTTCAATTCTTATTTATCGAATGAAAAAATATGTGGGTTCATAGTTCTCCTTCACTTTTATTTATACTTGAAGATGCAGATAGCTTCATTTTCAAAAGATATTTCTTAATGTTCGGAAACTGATGCAATTCTTGCAACAAGTAGGGATCCTAGTTCATATTGATATGATTACAATGCATTTGTATCTTTTTTGTCAATACAAACCATGAAATGATGTACTACTCCATTCCACAATTCAATGGAAGAGTATAAAAAATGAAATGGGGGGTGGATTGCATCAAAAAAAAAGTGTGCAAGAGTACATGAAAACATTCATCCAATCTAAAAAAATGATTTCTCTATAGCAGATGGTCAATATTGCATTGTGCAAAGTAGTGTTGATTATGTGCAGAGGACTTTTCTTTGACAATTTGTGCACACTCCACATAAAAATATTTTTGGTTCTGTGTACACGTTTTTACCTCGAAAAGTGAAAATTTGGTCTATTTTCAACTCCTATGTAGAAACCTAACACCAATTGTGTTGGACATTGGGTTCAGTGCTTCCAGCAAGTTTCGTGACATGGGTTAAACCACTCTCATGGATCCTCACTCTTGAAATCATGGTAGATATTAATGCTTGGAGGTTTTGTTCTAACAACAATCATAGTCCAAAAAATGGTATTACAACTACAGGTCTCGAGTTTTAAATTTTCCCAACGAGCGGTGGGGGGATATTGTTGGACTTTAGGTTCAACACTTCCCATGGGTTTCACGACATGGGTTAACCCCCTCTCATGAATCCTAACTCTCTTAATAGTGGAGGAGATTAATTCTTGCGGTTGTTGGTCTAACAACAATATTAGTGCAACAAATTGTCAAGAAAACTAATACCAATTGTCTCGGATCCTTGCATTGTGGTTCTTTGGCATGTTTGAATTTGCAATAATTTTGTAGGATGGATTGTGGCATGGCATGTGGTTTCCATTATGGATAGGTCTTTCATGGTTGGTTGATTTTCTTGCATTTACTAGGAGAGCACATTGATTTAGAACTAGTGCAGACAAAATGTGTGGTTGTTCCATGTGTTGGCGAATGATTTCTACTTATGATTGGTAATATTTCAAAGGTGATTCATGTGTGTGGAAACATCATTTTAGTAAATACGATACTTTTATTTTTCCTTGAAGTAATTGGAGTTGTGCAATGTGTTGTTTTTTTAAATATCCACCCAAAAATCTTTTTTTACTAGGAATTTTTCCCAATTTGTCTGGAGGATTTTTATATGGACATATGTCTTCATTCATTGTAGCTATATCTTCCCCATCTCCACTCTCTTCAAAGGCACATGTAAAATCACATAGCCAAAAAGATTATTTTTACAGCGGAATTTTTTTTACGTTGCGATAAGGATTTTTCTATGGAGATATGCCAACAATTCGATGTATTTCACACCTCCATACATTTTAGAGGAATATGGATAACATAAGAAGTAGTTTTGTATTTTAAATGCTTGTGAATAGAATTTATTTCAGTTAACATCACGAAGTTACGCACATCTGTAGTTGTGTGGAGGCTTTTTTTATGACCATGTCTTTGAATTCCACATAGGTATTTGTTGTATATGTCTGCATTAGACTTGCAGGAATATGAAAGACTTGGTTTATTTTCAAATATTGTGTAGAGGATCCATGGTGTTGATACTCATGAGCTACTATGATTTCGCAAGTCCGCATTTGCAATAGTTCAACACTTTCTTGTGAAAATCTAGGCAATTTAGAGGAAGGACAAATCACTTTTGGAGTGTTGATATTTCTTGGATTTAGAAGGAAAGGGAAATGATTTAGGACTTATGCAAAGAAAATGTCTGAGTTTTATATGAATTAGGTGGTAATTTCTATTTATGGGTACTTTTGTTTAGGAGGTTTTTCATGTGCCTAGAAAAGACACCTTAGTACATACAAATAATTCACTTGGTATTGAAACAATTTGAGCTCTCTCATTTATTTTTGATTTGGAAATTTTGTGTTGCAATGTGTTTATGACTATCCCTTTTTTGAGGTTGTGCGAATGTTTTTTCTGATGCAATATTACGATGCTCTTGTTGGGAATTTGCTTTCAAAAATGATCACTTGATCTATTTTCAATCCTTGTGTAGAACCAATATTTTATATTTCTTATGGTTAGGCATAGTTGTGCTTATATGCCTTGGGAATTTTGCATTTTGCATAGCTATACTTTGTCTATTTAAGTTGATATATTTTTTAGGGGCCTAACCCCATTAGGAAATCATCAAATGAAGTCTTTAATTAACAATTGAATATGACATTACATTCCATTCCATTCCCCATCAAAAGAGTGAATATCATGGTTTATCAAAACCACAGGCTCAAAATGGTGATTCAGTGGAAGAGGTGGATGGACAATAAGATCCATCTGGATTAGATACTCATAAAAGTGTAGGTAGTACCGTGTAAGAGGTTAATAATCTATTATGCTACTAAGAGTTCATTACTCTCTAATTTACTTTTGTTGCATTCATTTTTTCTTAATAATGTTTTCTAGATATTTGTTTAATGATGGGCCACTTATGTTTTTAAGAGGGAAATGATAAAAAAAAAATTAAAAGTCTTCCACTTGTGTGATTCGTTGACTCCTACGCAATTCTAGATCCAAAACCATGAGATAAACATAGATAGCTAATTCTATTTTATTTTTAATTGGGAGTTTGAATTTTAATGTCATTTATGAGGTCAAGTATTACATAAATATTACTCAAAATATATATTCAAATTATAAGAAAATGTTAGGACACTCAGTATTCATTTTCTTCTCCCCCCTCACCCTTTTTAAACCCACTCTCATCTGCATCCTCTCTCTTATCACCTTCTCTCCCGACCCTCTAATGCATTTTACCTCATTTTCTTAATTTCTACCCCTCCTTTTCCGCCACCCATTATCCCTTTTTCCTCTTCTCACCTTCCTATTACATTGCATTCACCCTTCCCCTATGGCCCTCACTAACATCCTCTCCTCCTCCCCATTCATATTTCCACCCCTCCCACTTTGTTCCTCTCTCCTTTCCTTCATTCCCACCACTACCCCTACACTTCCCGTCCAACCTTCTCCCTTTGCCCCTTTGCCCATGTCTCTACTTAAAAAATAGTCTTGTCTACCATTATCCTTCCACATATTCCCGATTGTGATCCTTATAGTACGTGACACTTATCTGCATCCAATGATGTAGGAATCTAGGCTTGGCTAAAAAAGGTTCTTTTAACAAGACTAGGGACTAAAAATATGAACCTCCTAAATGTATTATCTCCAAGAATTGATTTATTTAATTTTATGCATCTTTTTAATTTCCAATACTGCATTGATTCTCTTCCTATGAATAGAGGATGCTCCAAACTAAAAACTTGCCAATTACTTGGACCTTGGATCATAAATTACCTACTACTTCTCGATCTACTCTTGAAATTATTCCCCTTCCATCCAAATGGTTTAAACTTAGTTGTGATAACACCGTATTTAATCTGCTCTAATTCATTTAGAAGGAAGTCATAAATAAATAAAATGTCTAATCTCTTATAAATCCCTTAATCCTGAATTTCTTTGTTCTTCCAAGTAGACATATTCTTTATAGCATTTACCTCTACAAAATTAGAGTCCTTTATTTTGTATTTCAAGAAATTTACCTCCACTCATAATTTTACCCTATCTTATTCATTTAGAAGGGCCTCATCAATCAAAAATATATTTAATCTCATATAAAATCCCTCTGTGAGGTGTCATTGTTCTTCCATCCATACATAACCTTTACAACTTCTAGATCAACAAAATCAACCTCCTTTATTTTTCATTTGGAGGAATTGTTCATCCTAAGCGCACCATAATTCTCCCCCTTATATGTTTATTTAATTATGACTTATAATATTCTTTTAATGATAATTAATGTTATAAATCAATATTTAAAAACTTAAAAATAACAAACGAAACAGAAAATTATTCCAGCCTTATTTTTTATTTTATAGCTAACTCAATCTTTTATAAATCATCAATAATAATAATAATAATAATAATAATCTAATTTTAAGATGAGGGGCCAATAAAAACACCAAATTTGTGTATGCACTCTCTTCTTTGTAACATAAGAAACCTTTAGACCTAACCATTTCCCTTAAATAGTTACTAAAACATTTAAAACTCACATCAATACTAAAACCCACTTTATCTTGTTTGACATTTTCAACTCACTTTATATCCTAAAACCCACTTTATCGTTTTTGACATGTTCAACTCACTTTATGTCCTTGTTATTTGTGTAACCATCTCTAACTTAAATTTTATTTATATTTACAACTATTTGACACTAATCATTTTTTTTGTTTTATATTTAAAAAATGATTTAATCTCTCAATCTTTTATTTTGATATAAAAAATTATTTAACATAATCAAATTTAATATAGATTTATTTTTATTCTTGATTTGACACATCACTAATTTTTTTTTATTTCACGGAATCAAATTTTATTTATTTGATATGATGAAATTTAATATCGTTTTATTTTTAGTATTTTATTTATATTAAAAAATAATTGGATGTTGCTAAGATTTCTCAAGGGGTTTGATACACTTAAGTAGTCAAATTTAATATTTACCACCATAGATCCATGTTAACCCGTATCTATAAATTTGAGTAGGATCAAATCTATCTATTTGCAAACCTTTAAGGTTTCTTCAAGTTTTGAAATTTGCACTCTAAAAAGTATTTTCACCTCCAAAAATGTTAAGATAATCTATGCTTGTTTAATACATTAATATTAAAGTATTAAAAATATTGATATTATAAAATATATTAATATATTATTATTATTATTATTATTATTATTATTATTATTATTATATTTTTCCTTGAAATAAAGCTTAGAAACCCCACTCCTTACTTCCCCTCATTTCAAGAATGGTACCAAGGGTAAATCATATTTTCTAGAAAGCCTAATTTTTTTTCCGTTAACTTGATTCATTTAAGAGCTCAACATGTTACTTGTAAGAATTGAAGTTCTATGGGAAAACCACTCCATCACAACCCAATTAACTTATTATTATATATTAATATATTTTATAATATATTATAACTGTGATAACCACAATATTATTGTTTATTATTTAAATATTTTATTATTAATTTAATGTTTTAAGTTATATCTACATGTACCATGTAAAACTCTTTTAAACTCAACAATTTCAATATTAATGGTTGAACCTAACCAACTAACCGTCCAAACTGTAAATTGTAATTGTAATGAAATTTATCTTATAAAAGAGAAAGAAGCAATGGGTTAAACATATGGTAACAGAAACAGCCCCTCGATAAAGCATTATTATTATTAATCCAGAAAAGTCTTTGCTCATCTCCATCGCACCACCTTCTTTAAGGTATGTATTTTTGGTTTCTTACTGTTCATTAAATTTTTATGGAATCTATTTTCTGAGAAACTTGGTCTTCAAAATGATATAGTGATATTATTACAGTTCTTATTGACATGACCTTTCATAGTTCTTATTGACATTACCTTTCATATTGCGTAATAAGAATAACTAGGCTGGGACCTGTAGACAATATGCAATGGCACGCTAAATTTATTTATTTATAAATATTCAAAAGACATTCCTGTTATAAGTAGGGTTTGGGATTTATTGAAAGATCTAAGCAGCATTTCCATTTTGATCAGTTCTTCCACATATCTTCATTCGGATGTCCATCGACATTTTTTTATTATTCTCTTGTACAGCCGAATCCCGCATCCTCATCTGAATCCCTCGTCGGCAATGGAGTCAAAGTCTTCCTCTCCTGCTCGCCCCGAGAACAAAGCTGCGATTAGTTCTCTGGAGCCTTTCGAACAGTACAGCGAACCCCAAGTGGTCGAAGAACACAGCGAGAGCAAGGATTATGAAGGGAACATTAAAAGTAGCAGTAACATCAATCAGCAATCCATCAGAAAGGGCCGTCCGCTTGGCTCCAGAAACAAAACAAAAGAGAACCGTGTAGTCCATCGGGACAGCAATGATGCAATGATACCTCATGTTATACAAATTGCACCTGGTCCAAATATAGTTCAGTGCTTACATCGACTCTACCAAAGCCTTCAGGTAGGGGGGCTCTACGTGATGATCGCCCTAGGAATGGTGGAAGATGTGACCATCTCCATGGCTGGTTCAGTGACATGTTTGCGAGGCATATTTCAGATACAGCAATGATGCAATGATACCTCATGTTATACAAACTGCACCTGGTCCAAATATAGTTCAGTGCTTACATCGACTCTACCAAAGCCTTCAGGTAGGGGGGCTCTACGTGATAATCGCCCTAGGAATGGTGGAAGATGTGACCATCTCCATGGCTGGTTCAGTGACATGTTTGCGAGGCATATTTCAGATACTCTCACTCTCTGGGTCTTATTTTCCAAATGGAAACTCTCTCTTTCTAACTCTGGTTGCCTCTAAAGAGAATGTCGTATACTCTTTTCTTCATTTACCTAATATATTGAATTCTATTTCTGCTTTGCTCTTTCTGTGTATTATTTGCTTCACATTTTATCATGGTATCAGAGCTTCAGCTATAAGCCTCTTCACACAGAGTGGAGAGCAACCCGATCCTCAACAACACTGACCTTACACTGTTCACGAGAGCATAAGATGCGAGATTCTTCATAAAGTCTCGACAGAAATCCATAGTCCGCCCTCCGCTCAAAAAAAATCGTTGCAGAAAGCAAGCACAAGGAAGCAGTGCGCAATACGCTCAAAATATTGAGGAGTAAGAGCTGCAAAAGGCAGAAACGTTTAAAGATCTCGCAAAATTCTTTCAAATTCGTGAAAGATTGCTGGAGAAGGCAGAAGCGTTTAAAGGATTCGGAAAATTCTCACAAATTCGTGAAAGATTGTTGCAGAAGGCAGAAACATCTAAAGATATCTCGAAATTCTTTCAAAATCATGAAAGATTGCTACACAAGGAAGAAACATCTAAAGATCTCATGAAAATTCCTTCAAATTAGTGAAAGATTGTTGCAGAGGGCACAAACACTCAAAGAATTCGTGAAATTCATTCAAAATCATGAAAGATTCATGAATGTCCTTCTTGAGGAGAAACTCTTTGGAGAAGCAGCAAAGAACATGCTAAAGGAGAAAAGGACAGCTAGACGCAGTTGTAAGATCAGTCCTGCTAACAGATCTGAGGTGTTAATCGAGCTCAGAAAGGATGAGGAGCGTGCAGAAAAGGAAAAAGATTTTGAGCCGCCAGATCTGAGAGTGAGGATCAACATCCCTTGATCTCGAAGTAAGGTGCGTACATTTTAAGTTTTACGACATTTCGCGGATCGGGAAACATAAGAGGGAGATTCTTTCGACTCCGAGAGACGTGAAACTACGAAAATGTGCCAGCCATTGAATTTCGTCATTTCAGAGTTCACGACTTAGAGCAGCAAGGGCTTGTGAATTCGTTGCCTCACAAAGTCCCGATTCACGAAATCTCGAAGGAATCTAGACCGTTGGATCTCGAGCACAATGGCTTGAAGGCCACTGGTTCAAAGAAGTGCACAGAAGAGATGAGGATCCGTCTGACCTTGTGTGGATAGCCGATATCCATCGGATCCAGGAGAAGTTGCACGAGGTTTAACCCTCGCATATGCAAAGGTGAGGACTTGTTAAAGTCTCGAAAACATCGTGACCGTTCACAAGGAGGACACGTGGCAACGGTCAAGATTTCGGGGAAATCCCTGAAAGAAGGATTTCAGCATTTCGGCTACTCGGAATGAAAAGGGTAAGATTTTGGGACTATTGACCCACGAAATCCCGAAAGGATCGTGAGTCATCCAGTTTGGAAGACAGGTGTCGAAGATCTATATCTACAGGGAATTCGGGTACCGGGAGATCAAGGAGACACGAGTCGTGAGACAAGAAGTCTCGATTCCCGAAATCGCGAAAGAAGAAGTCGTGATTGAACCAGTAGGGGAGATTTCGACATTTCGCACACCACGAGTCCGAAGGACCCAAGATCATTGCAGCGAAAATCATGAAATCCCGAAAATGCGTTCGAGAGGAAAAAGGCACCGAGATATTTCAGTTTTCGACATTTTGAGAGACAGAGAACCGATGAAGTTCTTGCATCGCAATTCCCTGAATCGTGAAAATCCGGTAGAGCTTGAACGATTAGGCGTGTGGTCATTGGTGGTGGTCACATAGACAGAGGCTAAGGGCCAATACAGGGTTGTTAAGCACTTTTCGGCGTTTCGACGACCGAGAGTTGGGGAGACAAGAAATTCGAAGACTCGTATATAGGAGTCCCGAAATCCCAAAGTGCGAAAGGCCAAAGCCAGACTCGCGAAGTGCGAAACTCGCAAAGCCGAAACTCGTGAAATCCTGAATAGCGAAGTTCCGAAGTCACTGCAAGAACTTAGAAGACCTAGTTTTACACGCAGGAAACAAGTAAACACAAAAAATTTCCAACAATTTATTTTCTGTTTTGTTAAAATTCTTTAAAGATGGCCACGTTTAGCAATTTAGAACTAACTCAAGGTATGATTCTTCTTGGAAATAATTATGAGTTTTGGTCTCTCCGAATGAGATCCTTCTTGCAAGCACAAGAGTGTTGAGATCCAGTGGATCTTGGATATGTGGAATCATATCCAACAAACCTTTCAACCATGAAAAACCAACAAAGAAATGCTCAGGCAACACAGAGGAACAGAGAGAATAAAGCCAAATTCTCGATCCAAAATTCAATGGATGACTTGATTTTCTCTAAAATCACAGGCGCTAGTAATCAAAATAGGCATGGGATGTCCTTAAATCATCCTACCAAGGAAATGACAGGGTCAAAACAGTCAAACTGCAGACCTTGAGGATGCAATTCGAGACTTTAAGAATGACAGAGTCTGAAAATGTGGATCAGTTTATGACCAGAGTCATGGGAATCGTGAACCAGATCAGGTTGACCAGTGAAGTCGTCACTGATCAATGTATTGTTGAGAAAGTCCTCTGAAGTTTACTAAAGAAATTTGAAATGGTTGTTATAGAAATCCTTGAATCCAAGGATCTGTCACATTTTTCAACAGATGAACTAATCGGTTCCCTGTTGACACATGAGACCAGACTGCATCTCACAGATGAGTCAATCACGAATGCCTTCAAAACTCAATTCTCCTTCAACAGAGGAATAGGCATAGGAAGAGGGAGAGGTCACCAAGGATGAGGGAGCATAACAAGTAACCACCACTCAGGTGGAGGTAACAGACAACAGAATCAAAATCAAAATTTCCAAGGTCACAAACAACAACACCAAAATCAAAATTTCTAGCCTCAAAGAGGCAGAGGGAGAAGATCAAATGAAAAATCAAGCATACAATGCTATTACTGCAAAAGGTATGGGCACTATGAATTTGAATGTAGGAAGAAGAAAGAAGATCATCTCTCAGGCAGAGCACATGTGTCAAATCATACGGGAGAAACCTCAAGAGGTAAGTTTCTCTCATGCCACAAGACTGAAGAACAACCTAAAGATCTCTGGTTGCTTGACAGTGGATGCAACAATCACATAACAGGTAACAAAGATTTACTTTCATGCATTGATTCTTCAATCTCATATGATATTACACTTGGAAATGATTCCTTAGTCAAAGTTCAAGGAAAAGGAACTGTACCTATTCTTACTAAACAAAATGTAAAGGACATAAACAATGTTTATCATGTTCAAGATCTAAAACATAATCTGCTATGTGTAGGAAAACTCATTGAACATGGCTATAAGGTAGTTTTTGAGGGAGAATCTTGCAAGATTTATGATAAAACCCCCAACAGAAAATTGATTTCTGAAATCCACATGACTCAGAATAGGATGTTTCCCCTGACCCTCAGAACAACAAATGTCATCCAACCATATGCACAAAGTGCAACCACCCCCAATGAAACTATGGTTTGGAATACAAGATTTGGACATCTACCCTTTCAGAGTCTCATTCTTCTACAGAAGCACTCCATGGTCAAAGGTCTCCCTATCTTCAAAGAGAAAAATCCACCATGTGAGTCTTGCATACTTGGAAAACATAAGAGAACTAGTTTTCCACAGTCCTCCACTCAAGCCAAACAACATCTCGAACTTGTTCACACTGACCTATGTGGACCAATGCAAACAGAGTCAATAGGTGGTAGATTTTACTTTCTAACATTTATTGATGCCTTTAGCAGGAAAATCTGGATCTATTTTCTGAGACACAAGTCTGAAACTTCTGCAAAATTCAAAGAATTCAAAGAAGAAGCTGAAAAACAGAGTGGAAAATATATAAGAGTTCTCAGGTCCAATGGAGGAGGAGAATACATCTCCAACGAAATTTCAAATTTCTGCAAATCACAAGGCATTATCATGCAAACTACAGCTAGGTATACTCCACAACAGAATGGAGTGATTGAAAGGAAAAACCAGACAATAATGAACATGGCAAGAAGCCTACTCAAAGAGAAATGTTTGTCAAATACTTTTTGGGCTGAAGCAGTAGCATGCTCAGCTTATCTCTTGAATAGATCTCCAACCACAAGTCTAAAGATAAAAGTCCCTCAAGAAGCATGGAGTGGGACAAAGCTAAATGTTGTGCATCTAAGGACATTTGGATGCATAGCATACACTCACATACCTTCTGAATTAAGGAAGAAACTTGATGATAGAAGTGAGAAATGCATCTTTACTGGATACAATGAAACTTCTAAAGCTTACAAGCTTTACAATCCAATCTCAAAGAAAATAATTCTCAACAGAGATGTAAAATTTCTAGAAAATCAACTCTGGAATGAATATGAAAATCGACAAATGGATAGTCAAAATCCATTGCTGGCCAGTTCTGAAAACACAGAAAATTGAGGACAACCAATACGTGAACCTGCTCTTCCAAGATTGTAGGTACAATGACAACTTGGAAATTCTCAGGATAACTCAACTTTAAGAAGAGACTCATCCTATGAACTTCAAAATCAGAGAACTCAAAGTTTGAGAGAAATCCATCAGCAGTTGGATGACATTGAACAACACAATATTTTTGCATTAATGTCATGTCAACCTACATCTTTTAAAGAAGCGACTAAGGAGCCACATTGGGTTCAAGCCATGAACCAAGAAATTAACTCCATTGAGAAGAACAAGACATGGGATCTTGTTGATTTTCCTAGACACAAGAAGAGTATTGGTGTCAAGTGGGTTTACAAAACTAAACTCAATGAAAAAGGGCAGATTGAAAAACACAAGGCAAGACTTGTTGCCAAAGGATTCTCACAACAACCAGGTACTGATTATGGTGAAACTTTGCTCCAATAGCAAGATTAAACACTGTAAGGAATCTATTTTCCATAGCAACCCAACACAGATGGCAAGTATACCAGATGGATGTCAAGTCAACTTTCCTAAATGGTTTCTTAGAAGAAGAAGTTTATGTCGATCATCCACCTAGATTTGAAGTCCAAGAGCAACCAACCAAAAGTAGATCGGTTGAAGAAATCCTTGTATGGCTTAAAGAAAGCTCGAAGAGCTTGGAACAACAGAATTGACACTTACCTAATCAAATTGGTTTTAGCAGAAGCCAAAATGAGCCAACTCTTTATACCAAAACAAATCAACACGGTAAAATTTTGATTGTATGTTTATATGTTAATGACATGATATATAATGGAAATCTTGAATTAACCAATTTTAAAGATGCCATGCAATCTGAGTTGGAGATGACAGATCTTGGCATAGTGAAATTTTTTTGGGGGATTGAGGTTGATCAATCAACCAAAGGAATTTTTGTCTGTCAAAAAAAGTATGCAGCAGACATCATCAAAAGATTTTGCATGGAAGAATGCAATCCAGCAGAAGCCCCTATACCCCTAGGCACAAAATTGAGCTAGAAAGATGAAGGTCCTACAGTGGACCCTACCCTGTACAAAAGTTTAGTAGGCAGTTTGTTGTATCTTACAACAACTAGGCCTAACATTATGTATGCAGCCAACCTTGTTTCTAGATACATGGAATCCCCCAAATATTCTCACTAGAAGATGGCGAAACGAATTATGAGATATGTTGCAGGAACTCTCAATTTTGACTTATGGTACACTAAATCTGATCATCATCATCTCTCTGATTACACAGACAGTGATTTTGTAGGTAGCCTAGATGACAGGAAAAACACCTCAGGACATGTTTTTCACCTGGGCACTAACCTGATTTCATGGGCATCAAAGAAGCAACCAATTGTATCAATATCTTCTGCAGAGGCAGAGTATGTCGTTGCTACCTCAACTTCTTGTCAAGCTGTGTGGCTGAGAAGAATATTGAAAGATATGTCACATATAGAAAAAGATCCAACTCCTATCTTCTGTGACAACACCTCATCAATTTCTCTATCCAAAAATCATGTGTTTCACAAGAAAAGAAAACACATTGACACTTGTTTTCACTTCATCCACGAGCTAGTCAATAATGGTGATATTTCACTTCAATTTTGTGGCTCTCGAGATCAGCTTGTAGATATCTTCACAAAGCCACTCGGAAAATCCGTTTTTGATTTGCAGAGACAACACTTGGGCATCATCAGTGCTGATGTTTGTAACTGTTGAGTTTAAGGGGGAGTGTTAAATATGATGTAACCTCAACAGTCTGACTGTACACTGCCAACTGTCTTGGCCAGTTGTACTATCATTTCTTGATTTTCTTGAGCCTATTTAGCTCAGCTAGTTTCCCTTTTCTATTGTACTCTTTTACTTGCATTTCGTACTCTTTTACTTGGATTTCGTACTCTTTTCTTCATTTACCTAATATACTGAATTCTATTTCTACCCTTCTCTTTCTCTGTATTCTTTGCTTCACATTTTATCATCATGAATGGTTCAAGGGATTCTTCGAGAATCTGGTCTAGTTGATATTGTTGTTCGATCCTATGTCCATCCTAATTTGTTCAGACACTGTTAAACCTCTCCCAATGGCGAAGGTGACGCCAATACAGGGCGTCATTGTCCTCCAATATCTGAGGCCATTGGATATGCAACATCCTTGTATTCTTCCACTTATGATGGATTGCCCAATGCAATCAATTACCAGCATCATCATGATGCTCCGTTGGCTCCTAGTGCTCCTCCAAGCTTATGATAGCCCATGTTTACTACACATACCTGCTACCTCTATTTAATTCTTTCAAACAATGAATATTTTGAATATTTAGCAAAGTAAAATTATATGTAGCTTCTTTGGTGATTGTTAGTAGCCAGTCCATTGTACTTTTGAGATTTTCTTAGAGAAAACTAATAATGGAAAAAGATATGGCTTCATTTATAATGATTAATTGGTATGATATATTTTTCAATTCGAACCGTGGGTTTCTCCATTTATTCTAATGTTAAAAAAATCGAATCGTAAATAGGTGTTACCTATTTATGGCTTCTTACATTGTTTGTTTCGGAGACAGTTAAGTTTTACAGTGTTCGGTTTAGTAATTGAGAAAGATGCAAGCTACACATTACACAATCTAAATTATCAATATAGGAACATGCATATTACATGGTCTATGTGATAAGATATCATAGTGTACATGATCAAAAGCATATCATATTTCATTAAAATTAGCTTCTTTGAATAGGACATTAGTGTTGAACCAAATGCAATTCCATTGTTGGATGATGAGGGGTTATTGGTGTGGAATTGCAATATTTCAAATTTGGGGATAAGTAATTTTACATAATTTAGAATTACTAAGATATCTTGGACAATTTCATAATCGGTTCTATTTATTAGTATGTGTTATTTACTAATAATTAATTTCAACTGAAAAATATTAAACAATGTCAACTTATTATTATGTGTTTGATAACTTCATCGAATATGAACAATATCCTTAACACCCTTACCAACCTCATAAGAAGAAATAATATTATGTTAAAGAGAATATTATCAATATACATGGTCTATATCCCCCAGATGGGGTTCCACGTCGAATAGGCAGGACAAGTGGAAACGAGTCGGGGAACGCCATAAATAATGGCCACCACCTCCCATCTCCTCATCATTAAAGATGGGAGGGCGCCCACATAGACATAACCAACTGATGATTACTCTCAAGCATGTGAAGAGAACGGCATGCCAGAGAATTAAGCACTTAGCCTTAATGGTCAGAACTATCACAATCACCCTCACCCTTATCAACTGTCTGGATAGTTATGCGATGCATTTGCAAATTCTACCTATGGAGTGTAGGAGAAGGAACAACTTTCCTGTCAATATCTCGGCCATACCTCGGCTCCTCCACATGCCAAGAGAAGGACTACGGCCTCGCAGAGGTGCGGCGTGGTATGCCTACGACTCTCGTAGGAAGCGACATATGAAATTTGAACGAGCGTTGGCTCTAGCATCTGCTCAGACAACCAGGAAACATGGGAGACCTAGAACGCCACCCACGGTGTACGTGGAGGAGACTGCTCCGGATGAACCCATCCAGGATTGTCCAGAACACCTCCTTTTCACCGTCCTAGACAATTGGAATCCCCCCATGATTTTCTGGAACGAGACCAAGCTTCCAGCTCCCGAAACCTCTCACAGTCGTAGGGAAGACGGACATGCAAAGGCTTCACAATTTTCTACGTTAGGGAAGAATTGTCAGGCAACGCTGACGAGAAGGCTAACCCAACAAGCGGAGAACCTCCAGGGACAACAACTCAGTAGAACAGCCAGCCAACAGGCCAACTTAACAGATAAAATGTAGAAACAGAGGGGACTCATGCTCAAGGTCCAACTCTCCTCTCCACCATTCAGAAGGAATGGGAGGACCAGCCTCCACACATCAATATGGGCTATCTCGAGCTACTCTTCGAAACACAAAGCATGGTAGATGACGAAATCTTCAAAGCCATTCAAATTGGCCATCACCTTGACATGATGTATGAAACACACTCTAGAGAATCCCCACACCGACAGTTCCCTACGTGCGCGCAAGCCTATGCGATTCCAGTAGGATGGCGAAAGAAGGGTGACGCTGATGAGACGACTGGTTAAAAGGTCATGTGAATGTTTATAATTTGCAATTTTCTCTTGTTTAGAACCAGAACTGTAGATCATAGCAATGCTTTCTGTAGGCTGTTAGAGACTGAACTGAATCCATTATGACTGCGTGTCCTGTTTTCCTCCGGGCAGGACGACAACCTGGTAAATTTTTTTTTGTTTGAAAACAGGTGGCATCGTAAGGCCAACTGTCTCAGTTTCATTTTTGTAGGCAGGATAGTTGGCATCACAATAAGAATCTGTAAACATGCAATCGTAATATAAACATGATCCTCCCCCTTTTTTACTTAAAAAAAATTAATAAACATGGTCTATATACAATTTAAATTATCAATATAGTCTACATGATCAGAAGTATATCTTATTTCATTAAAATCAGCTTTTTTTTTGGTGTTGAACCAAATGCAATGCCACTGTAATGAATCATGATGAGGGATTATTGGTGTGGAATTGCAATATTTTAAATATGGGATAAGTAATGTATTTATATAATTGAGACTTACAAAAATATCTTGAACAGTGTCATAATTTGTTTTACTTATTATTATGTGTTATTCACTTCAACTAAAAAATCTTAAACAATGTCAAATTATTATTATGTGTTTATTCACGTTAACTAATCTGAACAATATCCACAACTCCCTTAAAAAAAACTCATAAGAAGAAATAATATTATGTTATTATTATGTGTTTACTCACTTCAACGAACCTGAACAATATCCACAACTCCCTTAAGAAACTCATATGAAGAAATAATATTTTGCTAAAGAGAGCCCTTCCTGTAAATTCATCTCTATAATTATAATGGTTTGACTTATGTTCATCTATATCATAAAAATTATAATGGTTTAATTTAAGTTTATGTCTATTAAATTCACTTAGCAATCTTATTATTATGAAAAATATAAAATATTTGAAATATTTTAATTAAAAATAACATTTTAGCATAAAATATATTATCATAAAAAATAAGAAGCCAAACAACTTACATATTAAAATATAATATTAAAAGTGATAATGAATACTAAAAACCTGCATCCCATCAATCCACATACTTATAAATCATTTCCCAATTAACAAAATGTTTGTTAATCATAATATCATATTCCTATATCATACCCACTCTAACAGAGTAGACATTCTTTTATCAAATGTATGTCATATAGTAGGGTCGATATTGTTTTAAAAAATGTATGTCATAGATTTTATATGGTGTTCCAATAATTTTAATTAATTAAAATAGACACTCTTTTATCAAAATAAATGATATATTGCTATTAAAATAGAGGTAGTCTTGAAATTGTTTAAACTTATTTATTCATCATGTAAATATAGTTTAGAGATGAAGACAAGGGAATGTATTTCTATTACAATAATTTTTTAATTTCTTTTTTTACTTTTTGATGGAATGTCTAATGCATATAAGTTTGAATTGCGGTACTGAAATTTCAGAACTCATAGGGACAATGCCTCTCCTAGGGGTGATGTGTCCAAAAGATACCAACATGTCCACTTTGAGGGAATTGAACCCAATCATGGAGGATAACAACTTTCTACCCAACCCCCTGGATGGGGTGCTATTGTGGTAGACCTGGCGCAATGTGGAGGTGAGGCGTGGCCAGTGAGGCACAAAGCCATGTGTCGGGCTCGTGTCATCGCCCGCCACCCCAAACCAACATTAAATGGCCACTACCATGGCGCAGGAGGCAATTAATCTACTCATTCCTCCCCTCAAGCTTCATAGCATGGTTGCGATCTATCTTCTCATCGTCTGTCTCTGCACAGGTTTCATTTGGCTCTCCCCTTTCCGGCCTGTATCGAATTTCACTAGGTCTCGCATGCACACCACCGCCCTGACTCGGCTTCAAGCTTCCGTCCATTCCCTGGTGCACCTAGCACCCTTTTCTGCTCACTCGACGAGAATTATGTCACACCCTCGAGGGCGCCCATGCAGAGGCTCCCCATGGAAACCTCGTCGGCCCTCTGTTTCACCCCCCGCATCGCCCTCCTCCTACTCCTCTCCTTCGCTTCACCTCGAGCCAATTCCACCTTCGCCTTCCGATATCGTTGTCTCTATTTTTGATAGCCTCGCTATCGTCCCTAAGCTGTCGTCTTCTTCCTCTCTCCTTCCTCCTAATCCTTCAGTTTTCAGGCGTCCCCCTCCACCACATCCGAACACTGTTGGGAAAACTGGGGGTGAACCTACACCGAACTCTTTCCTTGATACTCAGCCATGAGACAGTCTAGCAATTATTTTCAGCCTAGTCTTTGAACTCTGCCAAGGGGTAGAGGATCTTCAATTCCGTCTGCTAGGCGTGGACAAGAAGGTAGCAGTCCTTCTCCATCTCCTCACCTCTCTTCAGGAGGCTCTCCCCACGGACCTCGCAGGTGCGGCTTCGACAGAGGATCCCGATGATGCAACCAACGAGGGGAATGCCCAAGAGCAGTGTCCGGCCGGGACAGAGAAGAACCAATAGAGGCATGAGGATATGGCAAAGGAGATGGTCACAATATGTTGCACACTGCAGGACGCCCCGCCAGTTGTCGACAGAACAATAGAAAGCGTGGACACTGGGAAGCAGTGGGACGATGGAGTGACATATGTCGAGGATGAGTCATGGTACGAGGCTGTCCACGTCACTTGGCCAGGTCATATGCCAACTGTATGAGGTCATGAGAGCACTTCTAGTTTGTCTAGTCTTTCCACTTTTTAGTTGTTGTCCAGTTAGTCTCAAACAATATATTTAGACTATTCTACCACTTTTGTTTGACTTCTATGCTGACTGGACTAGTTTCCCTTCTGTTGGGGCAGTCCAGTAACTACAACACAAATATTCTCTATACTCTGTATCTCTTTTTGGTTTAGGAAAGCCCTTTATATATAATACAACTAACTTACAAAAAAAAAAAAACAATTTGCTACCCAACCACCTCAATTAATCAACATCCCACAACATCCAAAAGAGACCTTCTCTAAATCAATTAATCAAAATTGCAAAACATCAAAGAGAGACCTTATCTAAATCAATTTTATTATTAGTCCCTCCCAAAGGCCTAGGTCTATTTTTTAGTTGACCATGATTTTTTTTGCATTGACCAAAAATTTATAGCTTTTTTGAATAGTTTAACTTTGTTGTGAGCCATTCAATTTTTTTCATTGTCTTTTGTTGGTCCTTCAAAACAAGATCTTATTGTCCAACTTGTGGCATGAATTTAATAAGAAATTTAATTATATTGGATTGTTGGAAGGGCTGCCTGTATGACTGGCAAAGTTTTGACAAGATCTGGGTTTCCGATGCTTTCCATTGTGTGAATTGTTGAATGGGGACATTGAAATTTTTGTGCCAAAAAATATACAATTGTATTTATTTTACAATATATTTGTTCTCTTACACTTTTTATTTAAATTTAGTACTATCCATATATTTTGAATGGATTTCTATGTAATATATGACATAATTTTATGCTAGGGATTTTATGGATTGGAAATATTTTTAATTGATTTCTTTTGTTGTAAGGAATTGTTGAGTTCTTTGCATTTGATCATCATATAGTGTGCTATGATAAAGAAAGATGAGGTTCCTTGGCTCTTTCGAAGTTCTAAGTTTTTCAACTCGTGATCTACAAGACATGAATATCAACTTCTACAAATCTACGTAGAGGGTAAGAATGAACTAGTTTTCCTGCATATTAATTTATGTATTTTCAGAAAAGTGCAAGTAGTTTCTCTCATGCATAGTACAATAACATGATTTTTCATCATCCAACATATTTGTATCTTCTGTACTTTGCATAGGTTTTTTCCTGGCATAATGAACATTTGGTTGGTTTCAATTCATGTGCATATCATTGATACCAATTCTTGGAAATCCATGCATTTTCGTGCTTTCCTGCATTCACACTTGCAATAGTTAGGGAGCATGGATTTTTCCCATGTTTTTCAGAGGCATTTTATATGAACATATGTGGGCACTCGGTATAGTTATGTCTTTCAAATTTTCATTTATCTTTGAATATGTATATAAATACTTTTTTCAAAAGATATGTTTGAATGTGAGGAATCTAATGCAATTCTTGAATGAAATATGATCCTAATTCATATTAATATGATTTCAATGCCTATATATATTTGTTGTCGATACAAACCAAGAAATGATGTATTGATCCATTCCACAATTCAATGGAAGTGTAAATGCAACTGGTAGGTGGAATGCATCAGAAAAATATTGTGGAGGAGTATATGAAAAAATTCATCCACTCTAAAAAGATGATTTATTTGTATCAGATGTTGAATATTTTGATGTCCGATGCATTTTTTCTTATGTGTGGAGACGTTTTATTCGAATATTTTTTTGCATCTTGCATAGGTGTATCTTCCATGATTTGTATAGGTTTTCACTTAGCATTGTGAACATTTGGTTTATTTTGAGTTCATGTGCAAGGAATTGATACCAATTCTCTAGCATCCTTGCATTGCAATGCATTTGTGCATTGACACTTGTAATAGTTTTGGAACATGGATTTTTCTCATGTTGTCTCTAGGATTTTTCTATGAACATATGAGGGCATTGAGTGTGGTGATGTATTCCAAAAGACCGCTCTGCATAGAGGCATATTGCCAATGCAACCAAGACTTGTGTATTTTTCAATACTTGTGAGGTGAATTTATACCATTTATCGTGGTGAACTTAGGCAACCCCACAGTTCAAATAGTTTGGCACAATGAATCAAAGGAATTCACCTTGATAGTGTATTTATATTTCAGAAATATCCTAACCAAAAATTCTTTTTTTATATATTGTCCCAAGGCTTTTTCTATGAATATATGCCCGAACTCAATGCAATTATGTGCTGTGGTTATATGCCCAAGAAGGTGATCTACAAGAGAAGGTGACCACGCAAGACACAGCTCAACTTCTAACCAAAAAATCTCCTCAGGGGCGTAAATCTCAACAGGGACACACCATTAGTTTGGGTGATCAAGAAAATGGGGATCCAAACCGGGGTGACCCGAGAGTGGCCAAGAGGTTTTAGCGATCTCAAAGTGACTTCTGATGATTAGTGGAAGAATCCCAATGCAGCCATTGAAGAGGGTGCACTTAGTTCATTCCCACAAAGTAGAAACGAGCAAGGGCGCAAACCCCAGTTGGTGCACCCTCCCTTCTATGTAAGAAAACTCGAAGGAAAATATTTTCTCCCTGAGAGAGTTGATAGCTAATGAGATAAGATTTCTCTCAGAGGTGGAAGCATGGATAAAGGAGTCATGAGGAGGCATCCATGAAGGAAGGTGCACTCGTTATTTTTCAGAAAACCCTAAAAACAAAATTGTCGTGAATGTAAAATGAAAACTCAGAAAACAAAACAACCAAGACAAATAGCTTCAGAAGAAAAGGAAAGAATGATTTATTTTAGTCCCGGTTCACCTTATATACCAACAGAACCATTTATTTTACATATATTTAATTCATCATAAAAAGGTGAAGAAGTTTTGCGCCTAGGTGATTGACTTGTGCTCCCCAGGTGGACATTCCTCTAGGTGGCCTCCTTGGCCCAGTTCCTCCCTATTTAGATCTGGAAGCATCCCATCTTCTGTGAGAAGATGTGGAAACTTGTTTTTCAATACATCAGTTGTGATCCACTTTTCTTGAGCTCGATTTTGTCCTTGGCGGGCTACCAGATATGAAGTGTAAGTCTAGTGTCTTGTAGAGGGACTTTGAGTGTCCAGTTTAGTGTCTTTGGCCAATGGAAGTTGGAAATCGGGAATGTTGTTCACTAGATGAGTGATGGTGACTAGTTCTTCCAGGAGGGAAGTCTCAAACAAATTTAAGTGATTCACGTTAATGACATTGTGGATTCCGAGTTCTGGTGGAAAATCCAACCTATATGCATTTTCTCTGGTATTGTCGAGTATTGTATATGGACCATATATTTTTGGCAAAAGCTTGTGATAGTGTCCTTTGAAGCGCTTCTTATCCAAGTATAAGGAGGCTTGATCCCCTAGTTTAAAGGACATGAAGGTTATTTGTTTTTCATAGTGTTGCTTGGGATGATCTTGGGTTGCTTTGAGTGATGATGTGACTGCACTGTCACGTTGTGCAATTTGTTGGAGAAATCGTTGAGCTGACAGTTGTTCCCATTGTTGATTGAAGGTACCTTGAGGAGCCCAAGTGAGTGGGAGATCAGTTGGAGATGCTGGTTGGAATCCCAAGCAGACTTCAAAAGGTGAAAATCATGTAGAAGAATGTGTTTCCTTCTTGTATCTATGCTGGAGAATGTGCAAGTAATTGTCCCATTGTTTGTTGTGCCCAAAGTGAGTTCGAAGAGCATGCACCAAGACTCTGTTGACAACCTGTGTTTGGACATCTGTTTGAGGATGGAATTCAGTAGAAAACTTAAGGTGGCACTCCAATAATGCCCATATGGTATTCCAAAATGTACTGAGAAAGAGAGAATCTATGTTTGAGATGATACTGTTTGGGAGGCCAAAATGGTGTCAGACACGGGGGAAGTAGAATTACGCTATTTGCGTTGTTGTAGTAGTCTTTCTGCATGTGATAAAAAATTCCATTTTGCTAAAGCAGCACACCACTATCCAGATTGCATCATGTTTCTTTTGGGTTGTTGGAAGACCACTGAGGAAGTCCACTGAGATTGACTCCCAAGGCCGAGAAGGAAGTGGTAGTGGTTGATACAACCCATGCTTCCGGTTGGATGGCTTGGATTGTGAGCATAAGGCACAAGCTCTGATAAATGTTTCAACATGAGGATGCATGAAACGCTAATGAAAATGGTGTTGTAGATGTTGGGTGGTCTTTGTGGTCTCGAAGTGGCCCCCATAGGCTAAAGAATGTGCCTCCCTAATGAGAAAGAGGTAGTATTTTGAATGTGAAACGCATAGCAAATTCAACTTATATAGCCACCCATAACGAATAGTGTAGTCTAGGAAGGGGGTCTGATTAATCACTCTAGGGATTTTCAAAGCTTCCCAAATCTCTCGAAAGTCAGTGTCAGTAGCATATTGATATTTGCATGTGTCATAAGTAGCACAATGTACTTTTAGAATGGAAAGAACTGGAGTGGGAGGTCGACTTATCAAATCATCTATTTTATTAGAAGTGCCTTTCTTATATCTGATGACTAAGTGAAATTGTTAAATGTAGGAGGCCCATTTAAGGTTCCTTTGTTCCTGAATCTTCGATTGAGAGTTGATGAAAATCAAAGGGCGGTGGTCGGTATGGAGAATGGTTTCTTTACCCAAGAAATAATGACTCCATTGTTTGAGCGCTTGCATCAGACTATAAAATTCCTTGTCATAGGTACTATAATTTTTCTTTGCCTCGGATAGGGTTTCAGAGTGGTAATTAATGGGGTGTCCTCCCTGTTTAAGTATGACACCAATAGCATATTTTGAGGCATCAGACTCAATCTGAAAGGGTTGGGAGAGGTCTAGAAGATTTAAAATAGGGGATGAACAGTGGGCATCTTTGAGCTGAGCAAAGTGAGTAGTTTCTTCTTTGGTCCAGATGAATGTAGAAGAAGTATTTGAAAGCTGATGAAAAGGTCGAGCAAGATTTGAAAACGAGGGAATGAACTTACGATAAAAATTGATTCCACCCAAAAATATTTTCAACTCCTTAGCTGAAGAAGGTAGAGGCCATTGTTTCAATGCTTGGATGCGGGCTGGATCTGGTTGAATACCCTCTGATATGACCATAAAGCTGAGATAGAGAACAGAAGTCTGACCAAAATATGACTTCTTCTCTTTGACTTGCAACTTGTGTTCTTGGAGAATTTGGAGAACTTGTCGGACATGTTGCATGTGATTGTCCCATGTCCGACTTAAGATGAGAATGGAATCTAAGGAGATGACCACAAATCGACCCAAATGTTCTCTGAAGATGTCATTGATGAGCCTCATGAAAGTGTCTAGGGCATTGGTGAGACCAAAACGCATGACTTTCCACTCAAAAAGACCAAATTTGGTCTTGAATGTTGTTTTCCAAACATCATCTGGGTTCATTTGAAATTGATGGTAGCCGGCTGTCAAATCCAATTTAGTAAACCACTTAGATCCTTGGAGGGTTTGGAGTAGCTCCTCAATCCGAGGAAGGGGGTAACGATTTTTAATTGTGGCTTTTTTCAAGGCTTGGTAATCAGTGACAAGGCACATTTCTGAGGTATCTCGTTTAGGGATGACAAAGGCGACATAAGCACAGGGAGAAGATGAAGGTTGGATGTGGCTAGAGTTGTTGAGGTCGGTTAGTTTTCTTTCCATTTTCTATGTTTCTGTTGGGGCCAACTAGTAATTAGGGGCATTAGGTAAGGCAGATACGGGGATGAGATGAATGGAATGGTTAATGTGGCGGGAGGGGGTAAGTCCCTCCAGTGGTTGAAATACCTCTACGAGCTCGTGGAGGAGGGGAGTCATAGTTTCAAGAATAGGGTGTGTGGTATTGTTTGGTGTTATTGGGCACACCAAATAGAGAGAGACACATTGGTTTAAGTGTACATGTGGGATTTGTTCTTTGGTAGAAGGGGGTTTGGGTTTTTCTCCAGTTAATATATAAGTGTAGGATTATTTGGTAATTTTGTACTGGCAGGATTTGGCTATATAGATAGCTTTTCTTTGGGTTTGGTATGGGATACTGAGCGACAAATCCACACAATCTAAGGGGGAGACATCACAGAGGACAATATATTTGAATTGGCCTATGGCGAAAGTGATGAGACAACGCTTGGAAACTAGGAGGCGAGGACCATCCTTCTGGACCTATCCGAGTTGATAGAGTTGTGGATGTGGAGTAATGAAAATATTAAGGTGATTGACAAGGGATTGAGACACAAAATTTTTCTAGCTTCCATTGTCCATAATAAGTAAAGCCAAGGCGTTTTTTATTTGGAAGTTATGGGTGAAGAGGGTTTGGGTGGATGCGTTTGAATATTCCTGGGTAATTAGAATCAATGAGGGATCTACCTCTGTGGGATTGGTGAGAGGAACTTCTTCGATATCTTCTACTTGGGAAGGCACAGTTAGCTAGGTGAGTATATTTTTGTTGGTTTTTAGATTTTGTAGGATTCGACAATCTGATGAATTGTATGAAGTAGTTTTGTGGAATGAGCACCACGATGTCCTTGTATTTGTATTGGGTGTGTGGTTTTGAGTCCGTGGAGGTGGAAAGCAGGCTGATGGATGGGATATGGATGGTTGAGAGGTGGGGGGGGGTTGGTGTAAGGGAGGTACTGAGGAATATGACCTCGAGGAGTGACTTTCCTTTCTATAGCCAAAGATCTCTTAAATGTTTTATCTAAAGTTGGATTTTTAAACCACTCTACTTCTCGAGGGAATTGAATTAATAAACGAGCCACAAATTTTAATATGAGTACCTCTTACGGATCTGGAACATGAAGTAAGAGGCGCATTTTGCAGAAGAATTCTATGTTGCAATGTTGAACAAAGGACTCTGTTTTGAGAACATAGGACTCAAAACCCTGAAGCAACGGAGCTTGAACTAGTCTAGAGGGAGAGATATGTGGAACTTCTCTCTATGGAAATGGAGATGTGGGAGGCCTTGGGGCTTATGATATATGTGGATCTTCTTGCATAAAGAATGGAAACCCTGTAATAGGAAAATTCTGGACTATTTCATGTAAACCCCAAAAACATTTGGCTCAATCTTCAAGATCAGAATCTTTTCAATGGAACTTGAGGCTCTTATACCAATTCATCTTCCCAATAAGGTGATATACTAGATAACGTGACCACGCAAGCCATATATTGACTTCTTACTAAAAAATCTCCTCACGGGTACAAATCCGAACTGGGGCGCACCATTAGTTTGGGTGACCAAGCAAATGGGGATACAAATCGGGGTGACCCGAGAGTAGCCAAGAGGTTTTGGAGATCCAAGAGTGACCTCTATGTATTAGGGTAAGAATCCCAGTGCATCCATGGAAGAGGGCACACTCACTTCATTCCCACAAAGAAGAAACTAGCAAGGGCACAAACCCTAGTTGGTGTGCCCTCCTTTCTGCCTCAGAAAATTCGAAGGAAAATATTTTCTCCCTGATAGAGTGGATAGATAATGAGATAATCTTTCTCTCAAATGTGGAAGCATGGAAAATAGAGTCACTAGGAGTTAGCCATGAAGGAAGGCGCACTGGTTAATCTTTAGAAAACCCTAAAAATGAAATTGTCGTGAATGTAAATCGCAAACTCAAAAAAGAAAACAACCAAGAAACATAGCTTCATAAGAAAATGTAAGAATGATTTATTTTAGTCCCGGTTCACCTTATATACCAAGGCAACCATTTATTTTACAAATATTTAATTCATCATCAAAAGGTGAAGAAGTGTTATGCCTAGGTGATTGACTTGTGCGCCCCAGGTGGGCGTTCCCTTAGGTGGCCTCCTTGGCCCATGTGCACCTCCACATCTCATAGATCTATATGGATATCATAGGAAAAAATACATGGGTTTATAGTTCTCCATCACTTTTATTTATATTTCAAGATGGAGATAGCTTCATTTTCAAAAGATATGTCTTAATGTAAAGAAACTGATGTAATTCTTGCAACAAATAGGGATCCTAGTTCATATTAATATGATTACAATGCATTTATATCTTTTATGTCAATACAAACCATGAAATTATGTATTTCTCCATTCCACAATTCAATGGAAGAGTTAAAAAAATGAAATGGGGGGTGGATTTCATCAAACAAAAAGTGTGCAAGAGTACATGAAAAAAATCATCCAATCTGAAAAGATGATTTCTCTATAGCAGATGGTCAATATTGCATTGTGCAAATTAATCTTGATTATGTGCAGAGGCTTTTTGTTTGACAATTTTTGCACACTCCACATAAAAATATCTTTGGTTCCTTGTACATGTTTTTACCTCGAAAAGTGAAAATTTGGTCTATTTTCAACTCCTATGTAGAAACCTAACACCAATTGTGTTGGACATTGGGTTCAGTGCTTCTAGCGAGTTTCGTGAAATGGGTTAACCCCCTCTCATGGATCCTCACTCTTGAAATCATGGTAGAGATTAATGCTTGGAGGTTTTGTTCTAACAACAATCATAGTCCAACAAATGGTATTACAGCTACAGGTCTTGAGTTTGAAATTTTCCCAATGAGTGGTGGGGGGATATTGTTGGACATTGGGTTCAATGCTTCCCGTGGGTTTCGCGACATCGTTTAACTCCCTTTAGTGGATCCTAACTCTCATAATTGTGGTGGATATTAATTCTTGTGGTTGTTGGTCTAACAACAGTCTTAGTGCAACAAATTGTCCAGAAAACTAATACCAATTGTCTCAGATCCCTGCATTGTGGTTCTTTGGCATGTTGGCATTTGCAATAATTTTGTAGAATGGATTTTGGTATGGAATGTGATTTAGATCATGCATAGTTCATTCATGGTAGGTTAATTTGCTTGCATTTACTAGCATAGCGGATTCATTTAGAACTAGTGCAGAGAAAATGTGTCGTTGTTCCATGTGTTGGTGAATGGTTTCTATTTATGATTGGGAATACTTCAAAGGTCATTCATGCGTGTGGAAACATCATTTTTGTAAATACGAGACTTTTATTTTTCCTTGAATTAATTGGAGTTGTGAAATGTATTGTTTTTTTAAATATCCATGCCAAAATATTTTTTACGAGGATTTTTTCGCAAGTTGTCTAGAGGATTTTTATATGGACATATGTCTACATTCAGTGCAGTTATATCTTCCACATCTCTGCTCTCCAGAAAGGCACATGTAAAATCACATAGCAAAAAATATTTTTTTACAGAGGAATTTTGTTTACGTTGTGATAAGGATTTTTCTATGGAGATATGTCAGTAGCTCGATGTATTTCCCACCTCCATACATTGTAGAGTGTGACATCCCAAAACAAAGTATTTTTTGAAATTTAAATTTTTGGAAAAGTTATTACATTTTTAGTAAATTCGAATTTGGAAATTTTTTTCCTTTTATGGCAATTCTGAATTTCGAATTTAATAATTGTAATTAATTATTATGATTGTTGGGTAGAGATCTGATTTGACCCAACTAACTATTTGAATATGACACTTGTATGAAAACAAAATATTTTATATTGATTGTAGGAGAACAAATTGGAACAGCCATGTTAAAAAAATCAACTGACCATGACTCCATGAGTGGGGAACCTATTGGAACTACCTCTGGGCTGATTATTAGAAGTGGAAAATCAGATATTTGGCCATTGGCAGCCCCTGGAAATTAGGGATTTAGAAAGCTATGAAAATTCCCAAGGGAGGGAAAAGACCTAGGAGAAAGGATTTCTTGATGAATAAAGAGCACATGTGAGGAGGAAGGACGCTAACAAGTATGATGGGAAAGGAGAGTATTGATTTTTCCCTTTCTATTATGAACACTATAGAGTGATTTTGAGGCAAGAGGAATCTGTGAAAAAATGAAGGACATTGCTGAGGAGGAGTCTTCCAAATTCGCCCTCATGGATTCATGGTCGGGCTAAGGGGTGAATTGGGCAAGTGTTTTGGCTACCTTATTATACATTTGGGAGGAACGTGGTTGTTCCCTTTGTCTTCCCGAAAGTTGGTTCAGATATGTAAACCTCCCTACTCTGTTCTTGGATGTTTTTGTGTGTAATTGATATTATGCATTTAACTGTACTAAGTTGAAAAGATTTTTCTGTGTATGTCATCTATTCGTTGTATGAAATTTACAATCACAGTCTAAGTTCTGGATTGGTCCCTTCCAAAATCTGGAATACTAGGAAAAATTTATCTGTATATGATTAAACTTAAGAGAACAGATCCATCAACAGGATATGTTTAAATCTGTAGTCGAAATGCTAGTTAGGACGATCTGTGTATTAACACGCCTGAGGAGAACCGATATGTATAGGTATAGGTTTATTTTTGTGACTAAGACATTAAACAATTATAACTTTGAGCAATCATAGTTGAGTAAATCTATACCTAAAGAACGTTTAGATATATCGCTTGAGTTAAAATTCATAACAATTGTTCCCCTTAACAAAGACTTCCTTTTTAATACATTTAAGAATCGAAGCAAAGTACGAGACAATAAAAATATTATGCATCAAACACCTGTGTATTGATATATTATACATACATTTGGAAAACTGTAAACTGGAAGTAAACTATCTACACCAGAAAGGTCGACATAATATACATTTTTTCCTTTTTCTTGTATTATATGACTTTTACTCATCAGTCGTATGCAACATGCAAATGAAATACTAATTGTGTAAAGAAAGGAAAAATTTTGAAAGTTAAAGAAATATGGAAAACCCCTTTTGTTTATCAGACGCTAAAATCGAATGTAAAATTGTGGAAATTGACATCTATCATAAGATTCTATGCATTCTACATTCCAAGAGATGTCTACCCTTTCCACAGCCAAAATGTATGTGGCAGATTAGAAGTTGGATTAACCCTTAAGGAGATCCAGAACAAATTTTCAGTAGTCTATACGTATAACCACAACCACAAGATTTACTCTAAGTGAAACAATTTAATCAACAAATGATACAAATAAGGATTCCAATAAAATCGATTCACTATATATTCTACCTCTGTCGCGTTACCCAATATAAATTATGTCTGGAAGATCGCTATGCAGAGACTATCAACAAACCTCAATAAAGAAAGAAATTTACAACCCTTGTTTAAAACAATTTTGTACATCTACTGATTCAGTATCAGTCGTATGCCAAGAATGCCAGGGTAATAACCCAACACCACTAGGTCTTTCCAGATCATTCAAGAATTCTCTTAATAGACACCAGATTACCTTTCTGAGTAGGACCTGATTTAGATCCAACACCATTTTTCCACTTCGACCTGCAAAAGGAGGGAAGCATTCTATTAGCTATGGAATATAGGTCTCACCGAACTCAAATACTTTCTTTTATAAAACATACAAGATAATGTTTGGGTGAAATCGTTTACTTATCTTTGATTCTCCATAGGTAGGCATCCTTTCTGAATAGCGACCACCGAAAGGGGAGGAGTGAATGCGTTCAAGCTAATGGGTACCCTCGCAGCAAACATGGCCCATCATTAGTTACAGTATCAAGAATAAAAGAGAGTTGTTCATAAAGTACAGGAATTTCGACATCAAATCGAGCAAACAAAGAGCGAATTTCATACAGTTATACAGAGGAACAGACAAGTTGCAGACATATACCTATATTAAACATGAGATTCGTGAGCCTATACACTAATAGTATGATGATACTTATTATCTTTAAAAAACCACAGGAACCTTCTTAAAAGAAAGGAAAAGTCTACTTTAAACCATGACCAAGACCATACAAAATGGCAAACCATCATCTATGGAATGATATAGAAATTTGAACCCGAGAGGTATCACTAATTCAAGGTTCCAGAGGTAGAAGTATGAATGGGTATCCATTCTCCTCAGTGGGGTTATGGGTTTTAGTCAGGACAGGGTATAGTCGAAGAACTCATCGAGGTGGGTAGATAGATCCCAAGATAAGGAAATGATATTTAGTCATTATACAAAGAATACCCAAATACGACAAAAACCATTGTCAAAACTGACCATCTACCAGTTTGCTAACCCCGAAAAACTAAAAATGCATTACAGTATGGCTTTCCCCAAAACAATGATACAACACAGTGCAAGTGGGAAGGTCAAGCACAAAGGCACATTGCTTGCGAATAACCCTCGGAAGCCCCAAGGAAACAAGAGAACGAAGGGTGGAAGTGCGACAAGAGGAGATATCTACCTGTAGCGAGGAAAACCAGAATGCCTCTGTTGAGTTTCAGTAACGAGGAAGTGACTTAATAACAGTTAAATGTTACAGTGGGAGCACTAATCTTACCAGGAGATGTTTTATTCGAATATTAGATTGCATCTCGCATAGTTGTATCTTCGATGATTTGTATAATTTTTTACTTAGCATAGTGAACATTTGGTTTATTTTGTGTTCATGTGTGGGGAATTGATACCAATTCTCTGGCATCCTTGCATTGCAATGTATTTGTACATTGACACTTGTAATAGTTTTGGACCATGAATTTTTCTCATGTTGTCTCTTGGATTTTTCTATGAACATATGAGGGCATTTGTGACATCCCCAAAAATAAAGTATTTTTCAAAATTCAAAAAATTGTTAGAAAACTATTATGCTCTTGGTAAATTCGAATTTGGAATTTTTTTTCCAAATTATTATGAGTGTTGGGCAGGGATTATGACTTGACCCAACTAACTATTTGATTATGACACTTGTATGAAAACATAATATTTTATATTTACTACAGGAGGACAAATGGAACAACCATGTTAAAATCAACTGACCATGACTCCATGAGAGGGGAACATGTTGGAACTACCTCAGGGCTCATTTTTACAAGTGGAAAATCAGGGATTTGGCCATTGGCAGCCCCTGGAAATTAGGGATTTAGAAAGATGCAAAAATTCCCAAGAGAGGGAAAAATACCTCGGCAATAAGGGGGATTGTTTTGATAAATAGAATATGTGAGGAGGTAGGATGCTTCCTAGTATGTTGGGGAAAAAACCACTATGTACTTGTGGTTATAAACATCGATTACTGAGCGTGAGGCAAGGAAAATACTATTGATAGAGGAAGACAGTGCTGAAGAGGATTTTTCAAGTTTTCCCTCATGGATTCATGGTCAGGCTAGGGGGTTAATTGTGTAAGCATTGGCTGTCGTGTTCTAACAGTTGGGAGGAACATGGTTGTTCCTTTTGTTTTGTCACGGACTAATTCAGATATGTCTCTCTACTCTCCTCTTTTCATGAATGTACCATTGAAATGATTGTATCCAGTTACTATTGTTGACGATTATCTTACTATCATATGTATTAGATAGAATTACAGAGTTGTTGTAGATTAATTGGAGTCGAAATAATTTGATTCGATTAAAATACTGTAGTTACTCGAGTGTAGTATACTATTCACTATAGGGACGACCTAGTATTCTACAGAAATGTATCTATATGGAATTATGTAGGTTCTATGTTGTAATAACATAAGAAATATATTAATTTATGAAATTATAAAGTGATGTGTTATATTTCTAGTGGAAATAAATCCAGATCCGAACATTAAATGGTGTTACTAGACTACTGTGTGTTGGTCGTGCCAAGAACAAACCCATTTTACCTGAAGAAATAAAAATTTATTATGCACATCCTGAAATTTCAAATTCTGGAACGTTCTACCAGTCATAAGATGATCATATGGTCATACACCTTTAATTACTCAACATATATAATGATATTTCAATCTATGAAAGCATTTAGAGAAATCTGGAGACGAATTTAGGAATATTATATTGATTTATTTCTGCACAGAACTATAACTACAAATATCTAGTACACAAAGGATAATTATTGATGAGAGGATAATTTATGATTAGAAAGGTTCCCATGAAAAATAACTATATTAATATAGAATATAGTTATAGTTGTTCTCATCATAATAACCTCAAAAAAAAGAGAATGTACAGAGTCGACAAAATGCCTAGAACGAGTCCTTAAACTCTCTAGAGCATAAATCTTGGGATAGTGAAATTCATTTCAATACGGGGTTTCTTCCCCTTCTGTTTTTCTAATTAAGGATTTAAATTACAAGCAAATCGGCTACTCTGGGAAGCCTGGTAACGACAAAAACTTACTGTGAAATTTTGTACAGTAGTGAACAGAACTTAGAGACTAAGTTTTAAGCCTTGTTGTTGGAACTCGAATACCTTTTCGGGTCTGGAGATAATCTGAGTTCATTGAATGTGAAACATCTGAAACCTGAAATGGATCGCGAGAATCAACAATGGGATTTAGAGAGAAAAAAAATTAAATAGAAACAAAATTGTATTTCGAAAACCAGAAAGTAGTGAAATGTAATCATGCATAGAGAGAATCCATGAAATTGAATACTAAAGATTTAATACAGGAATTATTACTTAGCTTGTGATTGGCGTGGAACTTTTTCCATCGGCGTTGTTGAACGAATCGATCCACAGTAAAAAAGGGAAAAGGAACCAAACAAGGCTGATGGGTACCCCTCGCAGGAAAAACAAGGGCCCATCATTAGTGACTACAACCGAGAAAATCTTAAACGAATAAGAACAACTAATAGAACAAAACTATAAACAAGTAAAATGATAATTTTATACAGTATGATACATGAACCACTGAGATTAATACCATAAATTGAATACTTCATTTTATTTACCCTTTTTGTTGAAGTAATGTGAGTAGACAGTTCTAAACACATAATTCTAGAGCCGAGCACTTGGAATAAAATCCCTAAATGGAAATAATTTCACAGGCGAAATAATCACAGAAGTTGAGGGAGTATGTTATTCCTCTCACATTTAAGAGTTGTTAGTTCAAAGATTGTTGCCATCCCCGACTCCTTGCGAACCTAGGGGATGCATTACACAATCACATCGGAAATAATGATGAATAGTTTATACACATAGGATATGGTGGTGGATATACGAATCACAATAGAAAACAAGAAATAATTTAACCATAGGATTTACTCGATGGTAAATATGCCGAAGACACCTTGAATTAAGATGCAAGTTTCTAGGCGGTATAAAATATAGTGAGGCCTATTATTACTTTTGGGGTCTCCGTCATTTCCCTCTAAATATATCCATATTTATATACAGCCTTATAACAAGAGGGGCAACAAATAGGATCCTAGTTCATATTGATATGATTACAACGCATTTATATATTTTTCGTCAAGACAAACCATGAAATGATGTATTTCTCCATTCCACAATACAATGGAAGAGTAAAAAAAATGAAATGAGGGGTGGATTGCATCAAACAAAAAGTGTGCAAGAGTACATGAAAAAATTCATCCAATATAAAAATATGATTTCTCTATAGAAGATGGTCAATATTGCATTGTAAAAATTAGTTTTGATTATGTGAGGAGGCTTTTTCTTTGACAATTTGTGCACACTCCGTATAAAAATATCTTTGGTTCCTTCTACACGTTTTTACCTCCAAAACTGAAAATTTGGTCTATTTTCAACTCCTATGTAGAAACCTAACCACAATTGTGTTGGACATTGGGTTCATTGTTTCCAATGAGTTTTGTCACATGGGTTAACCCCCTCTCATGGACCTCACTCTTGCAATAGTGGTAGAGATTAATGCTTGGAGGTTTTCTTCTAACAAAAATCATAGTCCAACAAATGGTATTACAACTAAAGATTTAGGTATTACAACTATAGGTCTAGAGGTCTAGCTACATTGGGTTCAACGCTTCCGGTGGGTTTCACGACATGGATTAACCCCCTCTCATGTATCCTAAATCTCGTAATTGTGGTGGAGATTAATTCTTGCGGTTGTTGGTTTAACAACAAACTTAGTGCAACAAATTGTCTAGAAAACTAATACCAATTGTCTCGGATCCCTGCATTATGGTTCTTTGGCATGTTGGCATTTGCAATAATTTTGTAGAATTGATTGTGGGATGGCATGTGGTTTCCATGATGGATAGGTCATTCATGGTAGTTTGATTATCTATCATTTACTATGAGAGCGCATTGATTTAAAACTAGTGTAGATAAAATATGTTGTTGTTCCATGTGTTGGCGAATGGTTTCTATTTATGATTGGGAATATTTAAAAGGTGATTCATGTGTGTGGAAACATCATTTTAGTAAATACGATACCTTCATTTTTCCTTGAAGTAAATTGGAGTTGTGTAATGTATTGGCTTTTTAAATATCCACACCAAGATCGTTTTTTACCAGTAATTTTTCCCAAGTTGTTCGAAGGATTTTTCTATGGACATATGTCTGCATTTAGTGCAACTATATCTTCCACATCTTCGCTCTCCGCAAAGGCACATGTAAAATCACATAGCCAAAAAGATTTTTTCTATGGAGATATGTCAGAAGCTAGATGTATTTCCCACCTCCATACATTGGAGAGGCATATGGCTAGCATAGGAAGTACTTGTGTATTTTCAATGCTTGTGAATAGAATTTATGTTAGTTATCATTTACACACATCCGTAGTTGTGTGGAGGATTTTTCTATGACCATGTATTTGAATTCCACATAGGTATTTCTTGTTTATCTCTTCATTATACTTGTAGGAATATGAAAGCCTTGCTTTATTTTCAACTATTGTGTAGAGGATCCATGGCATTGATGCTCATGAGGTACTATGATTTTGCGGGTCCGCATTTGCAATAGTTCTACACTTTCTTGTGAAAATATAGGTAATTTAGAGGAAGTTGATCTACCCAAGAAGGTGGTCTATAGGAGAAGGTGACCATGCAATCCATATCTCAGCTTCTGACTAAAAACTCTCTTCAGGGGTGCAAATATGAATGGAAATAACTCGAGTGGGAGGTCGACTTAGCAAATCATCCATTTTATTAGAAGTGACTTTCTTGTATTTCATGACTAATTGAAATTGTTGAATGCAGGAGGCCCATTTAAGGTGCCTTTTTACCTCAATCTTCGATTGAGAGTTGACGAAAATCAAACGATGGTGTTCGGTATGGAGAATGGTTTCTTTACCCAACAAATAATGTCTCCATTGTTGGAGTGCTTTCACCAGACTAAAAAATTCCTTGTCATAGGTACTATAATTTTTCTTTCCCTCAGATAGGGTTTCAAAGTGGTAAGCAATGGGGCGTCCTCCATGTTTAAGTACAACACCAATAGAATATTGTGAGGCGTCAGACGCAATCTCAAAGGGTTGGGAGAGTTCTGGCAAATGTAAAATAAGGGATGAGAAGAGGGATTCTTTGAGCTGAGAAAAGTGAGTAGTTTCTTCTTTGGTCCAGATGAATATAGAAGAAGTATTTGAGAGCTGATGCAAAGGTCGAGCAAGAGTTTAAAAAGAGGGAATGAACTTACGATAGAAATTGATTCCACCAAAAAATATTTTCAACTCCTTAGCTAAAGAAGGTAGAGGCCATTGTTTCAATGATTGGATGCGAGATGGATCTGATTTAATACCCTCTACCTGACCACAAAGCCGAGATAGGGGAATGAAGTCTGCCAAAAAGATGATTTCTTATCTTTGACTTTCAACTTGTGTTCTTCGAGAAGTTGGAGAACTTGTCGGACATGTTACATGTGAGTGTCCCATGTCCGACTGAAGATCAGAATGTCATCTAAGTAGATGACCACAAACAGACCCAAATATTCTCTGAATATGTCATTGATGAGCCTCATGAAAGTGGTTGGGGCATTGGTGAGACCAAAAGGCATGACTTTCCACTCAAAAAGATCAAATTTGGTCTTGAACGTTGTTTTCCAAACATCATCTCGGTTCATTTGAACTTGATGGTAGCCGACTGTCAAATCCAGTTTAGTAAACCACTTACCTTATTGGAGGGTGTCGAGTAGTTCCTCAATCCAGGGAAGGGGGTAACGGTTTTTTATTGTGGCTTTTTTCAAGAATCGGTAATTAGTGAGAAGGTGCATTTCTAAAGTATCTTGTTTAGGGAAGACAAAGGCGGCAGAATCATAGGAAAAAGATGAAGGTTGGATGTGGCCAGAGTTGATGAGGTCGGTTAGTTGTATTTCCATTTCCTCTATTTCTGTTGGGGCCAATGGGTAAGTAGGGGCGTTAGGTAACGCAGATCCGGGGATGAGATGAATAGAATGGTCAATGTGGCAGGAGGGGGGAAGTCCCTCCAAAGGTTGAAATACCTCTGTGAAATCATGGAGGAGGGGAGTCATAGTTTCATGAATAGGGTGCGTTGTATTTTTTGGTGTTATTGGGCGCACCAAACAAAGAAAGACACATTGGTTTAAGTGTACATATGTGATTTGTTCTTTGGTAGAAGGGGGTTTGGATTTTTCTCCAGTTAAGATATAAGTGTGGCCTTCTTTGGTAATTTTTTATTCGCGGGATTTGGATAGATAGATAGAATTTATTCAGGTTTTGTATGGGATACTGAGAAGAAAATCCACACAATCCAAGGGGGAGACATCACAGAGGACAATATCTTTGAATTGGCCTATGGTGAAAGTGACTAGACAACACTTGGAAAATAGGAGGCGAGGGCCATCCTTTTGGACCCATTCGAGTTGATAGGGTTGTGGATGTGGAGTGGTGAAAATATTAAGGCGGTTGACAAGGGCCTGAGACACCAAATATTTCTAGCTTTCATTGTCCATAATCAGTAAATCCAAGGAATTTTTTATTTGGCAGTTATGGGTGAAGAGGGGTTGGGTGGATGCATTTGAATTTTCCTCGGTCATTAGAATCAATAAGGGATATAATTCTATGGGATTGTCCAGAGGAAATTATTCAGTATCTTCTACTTGGGAAGGCACAATGAGGTTAGTGAGTAGAGTTTTATTGGTTTTAAGATTTTGGAGGAATCAACAATCTGATGAATTGTGTGAAGTAGTTTTGTGGAATGAACACCAGGGTGTCCTTGTAGTTGTATTGGGTGTGGAGTTTTGAGTCCGAGGAGGTGAAAAGTGGGCTGAGGGATGGGAGTTGGATGGTTGAGAGGAGGGGGGGTTGGTTAAAGGGAGGTACTGAGGAATACGACCTCTAGAAGCAACTTTCCTTTCTATAGCCAAAGATCTATGAAATGTTTGATCTAAAGTTGGATTTTCAAATAGCTCTAATTATTGACGAAATATAATTAATAAACGAGCCAAAATTTTTAATATGAGTACCTATTCCAGATCTGGAACAGAGACACATCTTGCAGAAGAAGTCTATGTATCCTTGCACTCCTATGGAAGGGAGTTGTCGAAGTTGGTCCCATTTGATCCATAAGGATTGCACACACCCAGGTGGTTAGAATAGATTTCTCAAAGCTTCGGAAATTCGAGCCTAGGTTTTGATGGGTTCCGAAGTAGAGGATTCTGGAGCATACCCAATTTCTATCACAAATGTGGTATTCTCTTGATTTGTATCCCACCAAGTTTGTGCCAGTCCTTCTAATTGAAAGGCGACAATTTGGAGTTTTCTTTTCTCGGTAAGGCCTGAACATGTATTAAATTAGGTGGATAGGCTACGAATCCAAGAATCCATCATTTCACCATTTGTTTGCCCAACAAACTTGTGTAGTTGGATTCGAGTGTTCAACCAGAATGGATCTATATTGTTTTGTTGTTGCATTCTGAGCAACTCATTGAGGACGGAGGCAAGATCTTGGACAAGATTTGATGTGTTGGAATCTGATTTGACTGCCAAAGGATCTTTGCGCAGAGGCATTGTGATGCCAAATGAAGAGAAAAGGTGCCCCTAGGTTGCAATGTTGAACAAAGGACTCTCTTTTGAGAATAAAGGACTCAAAACCCTGAGGCAATGAAGCTTGAACTCGTCTAGAGGGAGAGATATGTATTGTTTTAGATTTGTGCAACTCCTCTCTATGGAAATGGAGATGTGAGCACCCTTGGGGCTTATGAGATTTGTGGATCTTCTTGCATAAAATGGAAACCCTGGAATGGGCAAACTCTCAATTATTTCATGAAAACCCCAAAAACAATTTGGCTCAATCTTCAAGATCGAAAGATTTTCCATGGATCTTGAGGCTCTGATACCAATTGATCTTCCCAAGAAGGTGATCTATAGAATAAGGTGACCATGCAATCCATATATTGGCTTCTCATAAAAAACTCTCCTCACATGCACAAATCTTAACAGGGGCGCACCATTAGTTTGGGTGACCAAGAAAATGGGGATCCAGACCGAGGTGACCCTAGAGTGGCCAATAGGTTTTGACGATCTCAGAGTGACCTCCGGGGATTATTGGGAGAAGGCCAGTGAAACCATGCAAGAGGGCGCACTCACTGCATTCCCACAAAGAAGAAACCAACAAGGGCGCAAACCCTAGTTGGTGTGCCCTCCCTTCTGCCTCAGAAAACTCGAAGGAAATGATTTTCTCCCTAAGAGAGTGGCTAGATAATGAGATAAGATTTATCTCATAGGTGGAAGAATGGAAAATGGAGTCACCATGAAGAAAGGCACACTCGTTATTCTTCAGAAACCCTAAAAACAAAATTGTCATGAATGTAAAATGCAAACTCAGAAAAGAAAACAACCAAGACACATAGCTTCAGAAGAAAAGGTAAGAATGCTTTATTTTAGTCATGGTTCACCTTATATACCAAGGGAACCATTTATTCTACATATATTTAATTCATCATCAAAAGGTGAAGAAGTGTTGTGCTTAGGTGATTGACTTGTGCACCCTAGGTGGGCATTCCCCTAGGTGGCCTCCTTGGCCCATAAGGCCAAATCAATTTTGGAGTGTTGATATTTCTTGTATTTAGAAGGAAAGGGAAATTACTTAGGACTTATCAAAAGAAAATGTCTCAATTTTATATGAATTGGGTGGTAGTTTCTATTTATGGTTCCTTTTTTTAGGAGGTTGTTCATGTGCCTAGAAAATACACCTTAGTACGTACAAATGATGCACTTGGTATTGAGACAATTTGAGCTCTCTGATTTATTTATCATTGTGAAATTTTGTGTTTTAATGTGTTTATAACTATCCTTTTTTTGAGGTTGTGCGGATAATTTTTCTGATGCGATATTATGATTCTCTTCTTGGGAATTTGCTTTTCAAAATGATCACTTTATCTATTTTCAATCCTTGTGCAGAACCGATATTTTATATCTCTTATGGTTAGGCATAGTTGTTAGGGGCCTAACCCCATTAGGAAATCATCAAATGATGTTTTTAATTAACAATTGAAGATAACATTACATTCCATTCCCCATAAAAAAAGTGAATATCATGGTTTATCAAAACCACAGGCTCAAAATGGTGATTCAGTGGAAGAGGTGGATGGCCAATAATATCCATCTCGATCAGATACTCATAAAAGTGTAGGTAGTACCGTGCAACAGGTTAATAATCTATTATGTTACTAAGAGTTCATTACTCTCTAATATACTGTTGTTGCATTCCTTTGTTCTTAATAATGTTTTCTAGATATTTTTTAATGATGGGACAATTATATTTTTAAGAGGGAACCCATCAGAAAACAATTAAAAGTCTTCCACTTTTGTGATTCATTGACTCCTATGCGGTTCTAGATCCAAAACCATGAGATAAACATAGATAGTTAATTCTATTTTATTTTTAATTGGGAGTTCGACTTTTAATGTCATTTATGAGGTTAAGTATTACATAAATATTACTCAAAATATATATTCAACTTATAGAACAATGTTAGGACACTTAGTATTCCTTTTCTTCTCGCCCCTCACCCTTTTCCACCCATGCTCATCCACATCCTCTCTCTTATCACCTTCTCTCCCGACCCTCCAATGCATTTTACCTCATTTTATTAATTCCTACCCCTCCTTTTCCGCCACACGTTATCCCCTTTTCCTCTTCTCACCTCCCTATTACACTGCATTCCCCCTTCCCCTATGCCCCTCACACACATCCTCTCCTCCTCCCCCTTCATCTTTGCACCCCCTCACACTTTGTTCCTCCCTCCTTTCCTTCATGCCCACCACTACCCCTACCCTTCCCATCCAATCTTCTCCCTCTACACCTCTGTCCATGTCTCTACTTAAAAAATAGTCGTGTCTACCATTATCCCCCCACATATGCGCAATTGTGTTCCTTATAGTACCCAACACTTATTTGCAGCCAATGATGTAGGAATCTAGGCTTGGCTAAAAAAGGTTCTTTTAACAAGACTAGGGACTAAAAATATGAAAGTGTTAAAATTATTATCTCTAAGAATTAATTCATTTAATTTCCTTCATATTTTTAATTTCCAATACTGTATTCTCTTCCTATGAATAGAGAAAAATACGAAATGACTTTCTATTTCCATCTTCTTTTTCTAAACACACTTCCCTAATTTTCATCTTTTATTATGCCTCTCTCCACATTATTTTTTTTCTGTTTGATTCCCAAGCAGACAAAACTCCCCTCACCTCTTTCAAGGATGCTCCAAACTAAAAACTTGCTAATTACTTGGACCTTGGATCATAAATTAACTACTACTTCTCGATCTACTATTGAAATTATTCTCATTCCATCCAAATGATTTAAACTTATTTGTGATAACACCATATTTAACCCTCTCTAATTCATTTAGAAGGAACTCATAAATAATAAAAATCTCTAATCTCTTATAAATCCATTCCTCCTCAATGCCATTGTTCTTCCAAGTAGACATAATCTTTATAGCATTTACCTCTACAAAATTACAAATATTTCAAATATGGGATAAGTAATGTATTTATATAATTGAGAATTACGAAAATATCTTGGAGAGTGTCATAATCTGTTCTACTTATTATTATATCTTATTCACTTCAACTAAAAAATATTATACAATGTCAACTTATTATTATGTGTTTACTCACATTAACTAATCTGAACAATATCCACAATTCCCTTAAGAAACTCATAAGAAGAAATAATATTATGCTAACTAGAGCCCTTCCTGTAAATTCATCTATATAATTATAATGGTTTAACTTAAGTTCATCTATATCATAAAAATTATAATGGTTTAATTTAAGTTTATGTCTATTAAATTCACTTAGCAATCTTATTATAATGAAAAATATAAAATATATGAAATATTTTAATTAAAAATAAAATTTTAACTAAAATATATTGTCATAAAATAACTTCTAACATTAGGTAAAAAAATAAAAAAACAAACAACTTACATATTAAAATATAATACTAAAAATAAAATATAATATTAAAAGTGATCATGAATACTAAAAAACTTCATCCCATCAATCCACATACTTATAAATCATTTCCCAATTAACAAAATGTTTGTTAAGCATAATATCCTAATCTTATATCATACCCACTCTAATAGAGTAGACATTCTTAGACATGATTTTATCTAAATAAATGATATATCTGATATTAAAATAGAGGTAGTCTTGAACTTGTTTAAACTTATTTATTCATCATGTAAATATAGTTTAAAGATGAAGACAATAGTTTAAAGATGAAGACAAGGGAATTCATTTCTATTACAATAATTGTTTAATTGTTTTTTTTACTTTTTGATGGAATGTCTAATGCATATAAGTTGTAATTGCGGTACTTAAATATCAGAACTTATAGGGACAATGCCTCTCCTAGGGGTGATGTGTCCAAAAGAGACCAACGTGTCCATTTTGAGGGAATTCAACCCAAGCACGAAGGAAAACAACTTGCTACCCAACCACCTCAGCTAAAGATTAATCAACATCCCACAACATCAAAGAGAGACCTTCTCTAAATCAATTAATCAACATCGCAAAACATAAAAGAGAGACCTGATCTAAATCAATTTTATTATTAGTCCCTCCCAAAGGCCTATGTCTATTTTTTAGATGACCATGATTTTTTTTTGCATTGACCAAAAATTTATAGCTTGTTTGCATAGTTTAACTTTGTTGGTCCTTCAAAACAAGATATTATTGTCGGACTTGTGGCATGAATTTAATAAGAAATTTAATTATATTGGATGGTTGGAAGGGGTGCTCGTATGACTGACAAAGTTTTGATAAGATATCGGTTTCCGATGCTTGCCATTGTTTGAATTGTTGAATGGGGACATTGAAGTTTGTGGGCCAAACAATATACAATTGTATTTATTATACAATATATTTATTCTCTTACACTTTTTCTTTAAATTTAGTACTATCCATATATTTTGAAGGGATTTCTATGTACTATATGACATAATTTTGTGCGAGGGATTTTATGGATTGGAAATATTTTTAAATGAGTTCTTTTGTTGTAAGGAATTGTTGAGTTATTTGAATCTGATAATCATATAGTGTGCTATGATACATAAAGATGAGGTTCTTTGGCTCTTTGGAAGTTGTAAGTTTTTCAACTCGCGATCTGCAAGACATGAATATTAGCTTCTACAAATCTACGTAGAGGGTAAGAATGAACTAGTTTTCCTGCATATTAATTTATGTATTTTCAGAAAAGTGCAAGTAGTTTATGTCATGCATAGTGCAATAACATGGTTTTTCATGATCCCACATATTTGTATTTTTTGTACTTTGTATAGGTTTTTTCTTGGCATAATGAGAATTTGGTTGGTTTCGATTCAAGTCCATATAATTGATACCAATTCTTGGAAAACCATGCATTTTGGGGCTTTCCCACATTTGCACTTGCATTAGTTAGGGAGCATAGATTTTTCCCATGTTTTTCGAAGGATTTTTCTATGAACATATGTGGTAACTTAGTGTAGTTATGTCTTTCACATTTTCATTTACCTTTGAATATGTATATAAATTCATTTTTCAAAAGATATGTTTGAATGTGAGGAATCTAATGCAATTCTTGAATGAAATATGATCCTAATTCATATTCATATGATTGTAATGCGTGTATATATTTGTTGTCGATACAAACCAAGAAATGATGTATTGATCCATTCCACAATTCAATGGAAGAGTAACGAAAATGCAAGGGGGAGTTGGAATGCATCAACAAAAGACTGTGGAAGAGTATATGAAAAAAATCATCCAATCTAAAAAGATGATTTATTTGTAGCAGATGTTGAATATTGCGATGTCCAATGCATTATTTCTTATGTGTGGAGATGTTTTATTCAAATATTTGATTGCATCTCCCATAATTGTATCTTCCATGATTTGTATAGTTTTTTACTTAGCATAGTGAACATTTAGTTTATTTTGAGTTCATGTGTGGGGAATTGATACCAATTCTCTCACATTCTTGCATTGCAATGCATTTGTGCATTGACACTTGTAATATTTTTGGACCATGGATTTTTCTGAAGTTTTATCTAGGATTTTTCTATGAACATATGAGGGCATTCAGTGTGGTTATGTCTTCCAAAAGACCGCTCCACACAGAGGCATATCACCAATGCAACCAAGACTTTTGTATTTTTCAATACTTGTTAGGTGAATTTATACAATTTATTGTAGTTAACTTAGACAACCCCACAGTTCCAATAGTTTGCAACAATGAAACAGAGGAATTCACCTTGGTAGTGTATTTATATTTCATAAATATCCTAACCAAAAATTCTATTTTTTTATATATTGTCCCAAGGCATTTTTTATGAATATATGCCTGAACTCAATGCAATTATGTGTTGTGCACCTCCACTTCTCATAGATCTATATGGATATCATATGAAACACTTGTGTATTTTCAATTCTTATTTATTGAATGAAAAAATATATGGGTTGGTAGTTCTCCTTCACTTTTATTTATATTTGAAGATGCAAATAACTTCATTTTCAAAAGATATGTTTTAATGTTAGGAAACTGATGTAATTCTTGCAACAAATAGGGATCCTAGTTCATATTGATATGATTACAATGCATTTATATAATTTTTGTCAAGACAAACCATGAAATGATGTATTTCTCCATTCCACGATTCAATGGAAGATTAAAAAAAATGAAATGAGGGGTGGATTGCATCAAACAAAAAGTGTGCAAGAGTACATGAAAACATTCATCCAATATGAAAAGATGATTTCTCTATAGAAGATGGTCAATATTGCATTTTGAAAAGTAGTGTTGATTATGTGAGAAGGATTTTTGTTTGACAATTTGTGCACACCTCACATAAAAATATATTTGGTTCCTTGTAAATGTTTTTACCTCGAAAACCGAAAATTTAGTCTATTTTCAACTCCTATGTAGAAACCTAACACCAATTGTGTTGGACATTGGGTTCAAAGATTCCAACGAGTTTCGTGACATGGTTTAATGCCATCTCATGGATCCTCACTCTTGAAATCGTGGTAGATATTAATGCCTGGAGGTTTTGTTCTAACATCAATCATAATCCAAAAAATGGTATTACAACTACAGGTCTCGAGTTTGAAATCTTCCCAACGAGAGGTGGGGGGATATTGTTGGACATTGGGTTCAAATCTTGCCATGGGTTTCATGACATGGGTTAACCCCCTCTCGTGGATCCTAACTCTCGTAATTGTGGTGGATATTAATTCTTGCGGTTGTTGGTCTAACAACAATCTTAGTGCAACAAATTGTCCATAAAACTAATACCAATTGTCTCGGATCCCTACATTGTGGTTCTTTGGCATGTTGGAATTTGCAATAATCTTGCAGAATGTTTTGTCTGATGGCATTTGGTTTCCATTATGGATAGGTCATTCATGGTAGGTTGATTTTCTTGCATTTACTAGGAGAGCGCATTGATTTAGAACTAGTGCAGAGAAAATGTGTGGTTGTTCCATGTGTTGGAGAATTGTTTCTATTTATGATTGGAAATATTTCAAAGGTGATTCATGTGTATGGAAACATCATTTTAGTAAATAAGAGACTTTCATTTTTCCTTGAAGTAATTGGAGTTGTGAAATGTATTGTTTTTTTAAATATCCACGCCAAAATCATTTTTTACGAGACATTTTTCCCAAGTTGTCCGGAGGATTTTTATATGGAAATATGTGTGCATTCAATGCAGCTATATCTTCCACATCTCCTCTCTCCGTAAAGGCACATGTAAAATCACAATTTTACGGAGGAATTTTTTTTACGTTGTGATACGGCTTTTTCTATGGAGATATGTCAGTAGCTCGATATATTTCCCACCTCCATACATTGTAGAGGCATATGGCTAGCATAGGAAGTACTTGTGTGTTTTCAATGCTTGTGAATAGAATTTATGTCAATTATCATCGTGAAGTTACGCACATCCATACTTGTGTGGAGGCTTTTGTATGACCATGTCTTGGAATTCCACATAGGCATTTATTGTCTGTGTCTGCATTATAATTGCAGGAATACAAAAGACTTGGTTTATTTTAAACTGTTGTGTAAAGGATCCAGGGCATTGATGCTCATGAGCTATTATGATTTCGCGGGTCTACATTTGCAATAGTTCAACACCTTCTTGTAAAAATTTAGGCAATTTAGAGGAAGGACAAATCACTTTTGGAGCGTTGATATTTATTGTATTTAGAAGGAAAGGGAAATGATTTAGTACTTATGCAAAGAAAATGTGTGAGTTTTATATGAATTGGGTGGTAGTTTCTATTTATGGTTACTTTTGTTTAGGAGGTTGTTCGTGCACCTAGAAAAGACACCTTAGTACGTACAAACAATGCACTTGGTATTGGAAGAATTTGAGCTCCTTCATTTATTTATGATTTGGAAATTTTGTGTTGCAATGTGTTTATAACTATCCTTTTTTTGAGGTTGTGCGGATTCTTTTTCTGATGCGATATTATGATGCTCTTCTTGGGAATTTGCTTTAAAAAATGATCACTTTATCTATTTTCAATCCTTGTGCAAAACCAATATTTTATATTTCTTATGGTTAGGCATAGTTAAGCTTATATGCCTTGGGACTTCTGCATTTTGCATAGCTATACTTTTTCTATTTAAGATGATCTATTTGTTAAGGGCCTAACACAATTAGGAAATCATCAAATGATGTATTTAATTAATAATTGAAGATGACATTACATTCCATTCCCCATCAAAAGAGTGAATATCATGGTTTATCAAAACCACGGGCTCAAAATGGTGATTCAGTGGAAGAGGTGGATGGACAATAAGATCATTTTGGATTAGATACTCATAAAAGTGTAGGTAGTACCGTGTAAGAGGTTAATAATCTGTAAAAGTGTAGTTAGTAACGTGTAAGGGGTTAGTAATCTATTATGTTACTCAGAGTTCATTACTCTCTAATTTACTTTTGTTGCATTCTTTTGTTCTTAATAATGTTTTTTAGATATTTTTTTAATAATGGGCCACTTTTGTTTTTAAGAGGGAACCCATAAAAAAAAACTTAAAAGTATTTCACTTGTGTGATTCATTAACTCCTACGTGGTTCTAGATCCAAAATCATGAGATAAACATAGATAGTTAATTCTATTTTATTTTTAATTGGGAGTTTGACTTTTAATGTCATTTATGAGGTCAAGTATTACATAAATATTACTCAAAATATATATTCAACTTATAGGACAATGTTAGGACACTCAATATTCATTTTCTTCTCCCCCTCACCCTTTTCCACCCATGCTCATCCACATCCTCTCTCTTATCACCTTCTCTCCCGACCCTCCAATGCATTTTACCTCATTTTCTTAATTCCTCTTCTCGCCTCCCTATTACATTGCATTCCCCTTTCCCCTGTGGTCGTCACACACATCCTCTCCTCCTCCCCCTTCATCTTTCCACCCCCTCACACTTTGTTCCTCCCTCCTTTCCTTCATGGCCACCACTACCCCTACCCTACCCATCCAACCTTCTCCCTCTACCCCTCTACCCATGTCTCTACTTAAAAAATAGCCTTGTCTACCATTATCCCCCCACATATGCCCGATTGTGATCCTTATAGTACCTATCACTTATTTGCATCCAATGATGTAGGAATCTAGGCTTGGCTAAAAAAGGTTCATTTAACAAGACTAGGACTAAAAATATGAAACTTCTAAATGTATTATCTCTAATAATTAATTCATTTAATTTCCTTCATCTTTTTTATTTCCAATACTGTATTGATTCTCTTCCTATGAATAGAGAAAAATATGAAATGACTTTTTATTTCTATCTTCTTTTTCTAAACACACTTCCCTAATTTTCATCTTTTATTATGCCTCTCTCCACATTATTTTTTTCTATTTGATTCCCAAGGAGGCACAACTCCCTTCACCTCTTTCAAGGATGTTTCAAAATAAAAACTCGTCAATTACTTGGACCTTGGATCATAAATTACCTACTACTTCTCGATCTACTCTTGAAATTATTCCCCTTCCATCCAAATGGTTTAAACTTAGTTGTGATAACATCGTATTTAATCCTCTCTAATTCATTTAGACGGAACTCATAAATACAAAAAATGTCTAATCTCTTATAAATCCCTTCCTCCTCAATGTCATTGTTCTTCCAAGTAGACATAATGTTTATAGCATTTACCTCTAAAAAATTAGAGTTCTTTATTTTGTATTTCAAGAAATTTACCTCCACTCACGATTTTACCCTATCTTATTCATTTAGAAGGGTCTCGTCAATCAAAAATATATTTAATCTCCTATAAAATATTTCTCTCAGGTGTCATTGTTCTTCCATGCATACATAACCTTTACAACTTCTACATCAACAAAATCAACCTCCTCTATTTTTCATTTGGAGGAAATTTTCATCCTAAGTGGGCCATAATTCCCCCCCTTATATGTTTATTTAATTATGAATTATAATATTATTTCAATGATAATTAATGTTATAAATCAATATTTAAAAAATTAAAAATAACAAAGGAAATAGAAAATTATTCGACCCTTATTTTTTATGTTATAGCTAACTCAATCTTTTATAAATCATCAATAATAATAATAATCTAATTTTAAGGTGAGGGACCAACAAAAACACCAAATTTATGTATGCACTCTCTTCTTTGTAACACAAGAAACCTTTAGACTTAACCATTTCCCTTAAATAGTTACTAAAACATTTAAAACCCACATCAATCCTAAAACCCACTTTATCTTGTTTGACATTTTCAACTCACTTTATGTCCTAAAACCCACTTTATCGTTTTTGACATGTTCAACTCACTTTATGTCCCTGTTATTTGTGTAACCGTCTCCAACTTAAATTTTATTTATATTTACACCTATTTGACACTAATCATTTTTTTTGTTTTATACTTCAAAAATTATTTAACCTGTCAATATTTTATTTTGATATAAAAAATTATTTAACATAATCAAATTTAATATAGATTTATTTTTATTCTCGATTTGACACATCACTATTTTTTTATGATTTTTTGATATGATGAAATTTAATATAGTTTTGTTTTTATTATTTTATTTATATTAAAACATGATTGGATGTTGTTAAGATTTCTCAAGGGGTTTGATTCACTTAAGTAGTCAAATTTAATATTTATCATCATAGATCCATCTTAACCCGTATCTATCAATTTTTGAGAGGGATCAAATCTATTTATGAGCAAACCTTTAAGGTTTTCTCAAGTTTTGAAATTTGCACTGTAAAAAAGATTTCCACCTCCAAAGATGTTAAGATGATCTATGCACGATTAATACATTAATATTAAAGTATTAAAAATATTGATATTATAAAATATTTTAATATTTTATTATTATTATTATTATTATATTTTTCCTTAAAATAAAGCCTAGAAACCCCACTCGATACTTCCCCTCATTTCGAGAATGGTACCAAGGGTAAACCATATTTTGTATAAAGCCTATGTTTTTTTAGTTAACTTGATTCATTTAAGAACTCAACATGTTACTTGTAAGAATTGAAGTTCTATGGGGGAAAACACCCCATCACAACCCAATTAACTTATTAATATATATTAATATATTATAGATATCAATATATTACAACCTTGATAACCACAATATTATAATTTATTATTATTATTTAGATATTTTATTATTAATTTAATGTTTTAGGTTATATCTACATGTCACATGTAAAACTCCTTTAAACTCAACAATTTCAATATGAATTGTTGAATCTAACCAACTAACCCTCCAAACTGTAAATTGTAATTGTAATGAAATTTAGCTTAGTTTATCTTATAAAAGAGAGAGAAACAATGGGTTAAACATATGGTAACATAAACAGTGCCTCAACTTGGTAAAGCATTGTTACGCCGAAAGGCGTAAACCTATTGACAATGGGCACATTTAATAGGTTTTTAGTTCTTAATACATTTTCTATGGACAAGATTAAGTATTCCTAGAATATTCTTAGTCGTCACAATAAATGAATGGCTCTGATTTCATTCATTAACTTCCGAGCTGTTATAAAGGCATCTGTTTATATGTTTACTTTTTTACATTTACCTAATCGTGTTTAAAAATGATTGTTTTCACTAACTTCTTGCCACGTCGACCTGATTAAAAAATATTAAGGTATTCGCAGAGAGTGGTAAGATCTTGGCGTTCCATGTTTCTGATGACTAACGTTTGGTGGCGACGTTTCTGTGCTAGCATCACCAACGGTGGTCGCCTTTCAATATGGTGGCCGCGTTTTAATATGCCTTTCGGCATTAATCAGCCACGCAATTGTGGTTGTGCTAGTTATTATTAATCCAGAAAATTCTTTTCTCATCTCCATCGCACCACCTTCTTTAAGGTATGTATTCTTGGTTTCTTAGTGTTCATGTAAATTTTTATGGAATCTATTTTCTGAGAAACTTGGTCTATATCTTCATAATGATATAGTGACCTTATCACAGTTCTTATTGACGTTACCTTTCATATTGCGTAATAAGAATAACTATTATGGGACATGTAGACAATATGCAATGGCATGCTAAATTTATTTATTTATAAATATTCAAAAGACATTGTTGTTCTAAGTAGGGTTTGGGATTTATTGGAAGATCTAAGTGGCATTTCTATTTTGATCAGTTCTGCCACATATCTTCCTTTGGATGTACATCGACATTTTTTTATTATTCTCTTGTATAGCCGAATAGATAAAATAAACCATGCAAACAAACACGGTGAGGCTACGCTCACTTCTATATTTTAATGAAGATGGATAACATCTTTATATAGGAAAATACTCTCCGGAGTCGGTTACATGCAAACCAAAGACAACTAGACTCTTAACTAAGAACTCACTCTTAACACGCCTACAACTGACTCTCACAACTGAAGCTTATAATTGGCGCTTACAACTGGCGCTTTCTCCATTATTTCCAAGTCTCTCCTTAATGGATAATGGATTGACTTCTACACCTAACATCTCCCTAAACAATTCAAACTTAATCTTTCCAAGAGGCTTAGTGAAAATATCACCAACATTTTCACTAGTATTACAATACACAAGAGTTATTTCATTTGACTGCAACTTTTCTCGAACAAAATGATACTGAGCTTCAACATGCTTTGTCCTTGCATGAAAAATCGGATTCTCCGCAATATTGATTGAACTTTGATTGTCACATCTGATCATCGTAGGTTCCTTTCGTTCTTCTTCAACATCTTGAAGAAGTCTTCTTAAACAAACAACTTCACAAGTTGTTGCACACAAGGCTTTATATTCTTCTTCGGTAGAAGAAAAAGATACAGTAGGCTTCTTTTTACTGCTCCATGAAACAACCCCGGATCCAATGCTGAACGCATACCCAGTGGTTGATCTTCGATCATCCAGATTGCCAGCCCAATCAGAATCTGAATAACCTGTCAACTCAACATCAGATGCATCAGTATGCTTAATACCATAATCAAGTGTACCTTTTAGATACATGAGTACTGCCTTCGTTGCATTCCAATGGCTTTCATGAGGTTTCACCATGAACTGACTTAACACACTCACAGAATATGAAATATTAGGTCTAGTTGTGGTGAGATAATTCAGACTACCCACCATTTGTCTATACATAGTGCCATTCACCTCCTTCGAACCATCATCACAAGACAGTTTCACATTCTGTTTCATGGGAACAGTAGAAGACTTACACTGATCCATTTTAAATCTCTTAAGTATTTCTCTGATATACTTACTCTGACAAACAAAAGTTTGGCTTGCATTTCTCCAAACTTCAAGACCTAGGCAGTAATGTAACTCACCAAGATCTTTCATTTCAAATACCTTTGATAACTGCTCCTTGATTTCATCAATTAACTTCTATGCATTTCATGTAATTATTAAATCATCAACATATAATGAAATCAATACTATATACCCATGTTCATCAAATTTGATATATAGATTTGGATCACTTTTGCTCCGCATAAAACCCTGTTGAAGAAAGAAAGAGTCTATCTTCTCATACCATGACCTAGGTGCCTGTTTTAGTCCATACAATGCTTTCTTTAACGTACACACTAAGTGTTCTTGCCCCTTTTCAACACACCCTTTAGGTTGAGTAAGGTAAACCTCTTCATTTAACTCACCATTCAAAAATGCAGATTTAACATCTAATTCATGCAACTTCCAATGATACTTTGTAGCTAAAGGGATTAACATTCTGATAGTATTCAATTTAGTTATTGGTGCAAATGTTTCATCATAATCAATACCTTCTGTTTGTGAATACCCCTTTGCAACCAGTCTATCCTTATACTTATCTATACTACCATCTAATTTAAACTTGGGTTTGTATATCCATTTGAATCCAATGGGCTTCTTATGTTTAGGCAATGGAGGATTAGAGGGGAATTCATCTCTGTGCATCTTTCCTAATGCACATATATCACACGAAACTTTATCATTCTTTAACATGGGAAGTCCTTCAAACATATTCTTTTTCTGTAATAACAATAAATCAGGATGATTGATGTGTCCATACCTTTGATGCCAAAGAATCTTTGTTGGCATAGTGGCAGAAGTCAGTG
>SNQJ01S0007965.1:8171-24204 GCA_010110895.2 Picea sitchensis | reverse complement strand
CCGGAGGAATTCTCAGTCAAGGTTAAGGTGCTCAGAGGGAGGCTTCGGCCTATGGTTGGGTGACGAGGGTATCGTCAATGGTAAAACGAGAACACCATCTTCTATATTCTAACATTTATAATACAATAAATTTACTCTATTACACATTTTATTTAAATTTAGTACTATCCATATATTTTTAAAGTATTTCTATGTACTATATCACATAATTTTGTGCTAGGGATTTTATGGATTGGAAATATTTTTAATTGAGTTCTTTTTTTGTAAGGAATTGTTGAGTTATTTGCATTTGATCATCATATAGTGTGCTATGATAAATAAATATGAGGTTCTTTGGCTCTTTGGTATTTGTAACTTTTTCAACTCATGATCTGCAAGACATGAATATCAGCTTCTAAAAATCTATGTAGAGGGTAAGAATGAACTATTTTTCGTGCATATTAATTTATGTATTTTCATAAAAGTCCAAGTAGTTTCTCTCATGCATAGTGAAATAACATGATTTTTCATCATCCCGCATATTTGTATATTATGTACTTTGTATAGGTTTTTTCATCACATAATGAACATTTGGTTGGTTTCAATTCATGTGCATATAATTGATACCAATTCTTGGAAATCCATGCATTTTGGTAAACACCACAATTTATATCACCAATGCAACCAAGACTTGTGTATTTTTCAATACTTGTGAGGTGAATTTATACCATTTATTGTGGTGAACTTAGGAAACACCACAATTCATATAGTTTGGCACAATGAATCAAAGGAATTCACCTTTGTACTGTATTTATATTTCAGAAATATCCTAACCAAAAAATCTTTTTTTATATATTGTAACAAGGCTTTTTCTATGAATATATGCCTGAACTCAATGCAATTATGTGTTGTGCTAATCTTCCCAAGAGGGATATCTACAGGAGAATGTGACCATGCAATCCATAACTCATCTTCTAACAAAAAACTCTCATGAGGTGTCAAATCTAAATAGGGACACACCATTAGTTTGGGTGAGCAAGCAAATGGGGATCCAAATCGGGGTTACCTGAGAGTGGCCAAGAGGTTTTGGCAATCTCATAGTGACCTCTGGGGATTAGTGGAAGAATCCCAGTGCATCCATGGCACAGGGTGCACTCACTTCATTCCCACAAAGAAGAAACAAACAAGGGCGTAAAACCCACTTGGCGTGCCCTCCCTTCTACCTCAAAAAGCTCGAACAAAAATATTTTCTCCATGAGAGAGTGGATATAGAATGAGATAAGATTTCTCTCAAAAGTGGAATCATTGAAAATAGAGTCACCAGGAGGCATCCATTAAGGAATGCCCACTTGTTATTGTTTAGAAAACCCTAAAAATGAAATTGTCGTGAATGTAAAATGAAAAAGAAAAAAAGAAAAAAACCAAGACACATAGCTTCAGAAGAAAAAGTAAGAATGCTTTATTTTATTCTCGTTTCACCTTATATACAAACAAAACCATTTATTTTACCTATATTTAATTCATCATCAAAAGGTGAAGAAGTGTTGCACCAATGTGATTGACTTGTGCACCCTAGGTGGGCATTCCCGTAGGTGGCCTCCTTGGCCCAATTCCTCCCTGTTTAGATCTGGAAGTGTCCCAGCTTCAGTGAGAAGATGTAGAAACTTGTTGTGAAATCCATTAATTGTGATCCACTTTACCTGAGCTTGAGTTTGTCCTTAGTGGGCTACGAGATATGAAGTGTAAGTCTAGTGTCTTGTAGAGCAACTTCGAGTGTCCAGTATAGTGTCTTTGTCTAATGGGAATTGGAAATCGAGAATGTTGTCCACTTGATGGGTGATGGTGACTAGTTCTTCCAAGAGGGAAGGCACAAACAACTTTAAGTGATTTACATTAATGACATTGTGGATTCCGATTTGTGGTGGCAGATCCAACCTATATGCATTTTCTCCAATCTTGTTGAATATTGTATATTTACCATATCTGATTGGCAGAAGCTTGTGATGGTGGCCTTTGAAGCGCTTCTTATGCAAGTGTAACCAGACTTGATCCCCTGGTTGAAAGGACATGAAGGTTCCTTGTTTGTCATGGTGTTGTTTGGCATGATGTTGGGCTCATTTTAGTGCTGATGTGACTAGACAGTGGCATTGTGCAATTTGTTGGAGAAATCGTTGAGCTGAAAGTTGTTCCTTGTGTTGATGGAAGGTACCTTGAGGAACCTAAGGGAGTGGGAGCTCAGCTGGAGATGCTGGTTGGAAGCCCAAGTAGACTTCAAAAGGTGAAAATATTGTAACAGAATGTGTTTCCGTTTTGTAGGTATGTTGGAGAATGTGCAAGTAATTGTCCCATTGTTTGTTATGCCCAAAGTGAGTTCAGAGAGAATTAACCAAGACTCTATTGACAACCTCTGTTTGGCCATCCGTTTGACGATGGAATGCAGTAGAAAACTTGAGGTGGAACCCCAATAGCGCCCATATGGTCTTCCAAAATGCACTGAGGAAGAGAGAATCTTTTTCTGAGATGATACTGCTTGGGAGACCAAAATGGGGCCAGACATGGAGGAAGTAGAGTTCTTCTATTTGCGTTGTTGTAGTAGTGTTTGTGCATGGGATAAAAAGTGCCATTTTGTTGAAGCGGCATACCACTACCCAGATTGCATCATGTTTATTTTGGGTTGTTGGAAGACCACTGAGGAAGTCCATTGAGATTGACTCCCAAGGCCGAGAAGGAAGAGGTAGTGGTTGATACAACCCATGCTTCCTATTGGATGGCTTGGATTGTGAGCATAAGGCACAAGCTATGATAAATTTTTCAAATTGAGGCTGTGTGGAAGGCCAATGAAAATTGCGTTGCATATGTTCGGTGGTCTTTGTGGTCCTGAAGTGGCCCCCATAGGCTGAAGCATGTGCCTCCCTAATGAGCAATAGGTAGTCTTGTGAGTGTGGAATGCATAGCAAATTCAACTTATATAGCCACCCATCCCAAATATTGTAGTCTAGGAAGGGGATTTGATTGATCACTGTGGGGCTTTACAAATCTTCCCAAATCTCTCAAAATTCGTTGTCAGTAGCATATTGATCTTTCCATGAGTCATAAGTAGAACAACGTACTTCTAGAATGGAAAGAACTCGAGTGGGAGGTCGATTTAGCAAATCATCCATTTTATTAGAAGTGCCTTTCTTATATCTGATGATTAAGTGAAATTGTTGAATGTGGGAGGCCCATTTAAGGTGCCTTTGTTCCTGAATCTTTGATTGAGAGTTCATGAAAATAAAAGGGTGGTGGTCGGTATGGAGAATGGTTTCTTTACCCAACAAATAATGCCTCCATTGTTTGAGCACTTGCATGAAACTATAAAATTCCTTGTCATAGGTAGTATAATTTTGCTTTGCCTCAGACAGGGTTTCAGAGTGGTAAGATATGGGGTGTCCTCCTTGTTTAAGTATGGAACCAATAGCATATTTTGAGGCATCAGATTCAATCTCAAAGGGTTGGGAGAGGTGTAGCAGATGTAAAATAGGGGATGTGCAGAGGGCGTCTTTGAGCTGAGAAAATTGAGTAGTTTATTATTTGGTCTAGATGAATGTAGAAGAAATATTTGAGAGCTGATGAAAAGGTAGAGAAAGATTTTAAAAAGAGGTAATGAACTTACGATAGAAATTGATGCCACCCAAAAATATTTTCAACTCAACCGAAGAAGGTAGAGGCCATTGTTTCAATGCTTGGATGTGGTCTGGATCTAGTTGAATACCCTTTGAGATGACCACAAAGCTGAGATAGGGAATTGAAGTCTGACTAAAATATGACTTCTTCTCTTTGACTTGCAACTTTTGTTCTTGGAGAATTTGGAGAACTTGTCGGACATGTTGCATGTGAGTGTCCCAGGTCTGACTGAAGATGAGAATGTCATCTAATTAGGTGACCACAAATCAACCCAAATGTGCTCTGAAGATGTCATTGATGAGCCTCATGAAAGTGGTTGGGTCGTTGGTGAGACCGAAAGGCATGACTTTCCATTCAAAACGACCAAATTTGGTCTTGAATTTTGTTTTCAAAACATCATCTTGGTTCATTCGAACTTGATGGTAGTCGACTGTCAAATCCAATTTAGTAAACCACTTAGCTCCTTGGAGGGTTTCGAGTAGTTCCTCAATCCGAGAAAGGGTGTAACGATTTTTTATTGTGGCTTTGTTTAAGGCACGATAATCAGTGACAAGGCACATTTCTTAGGTATCTTGTTTAGCGATGACAAAGGCGGCAGAAGCACAGGGAGAAGTTGAAGGTTGGATGTGGCCATAGTTGATGAGTTCGGTCAGTTGTCTTTCCATTTCATTTGTTTCTATTGGGGCCAATAGGTAAGTAGGGGTGTTAGCTAAGGGACATCTGAGGATGATATGAATAGAATGGTCAATGTGGCAGGAGGGAGGAAATCCTTCCAAAGGTAGAAATACCTCTACAAACGCGTGGAGGAGGGGAGTCATAGTTTCAGGAATAGGGTGTGTGGTATTGTTTGGTGTTATTGGGTGCACCAAACAGAGAGAGACACATTGGTTTAAGTGTACATGTAGGATTTGTGATTTGGTAGGAGGGCATTTGGGTTTTTCTCTAGTTAAGATATAAGTGTGGCCTTCATTGGCAATTTTTTACTAGCGATATTTGGATAGATAGATAGAATTTATTTGGGTTGGGTATGGGATACCGAGCAACAAATATGCACAATCCAAGGGGAAGACATCGCAGAGGACAATATATTTGAATTGGCCTATGGAGAAATTTATGAGACAACACTTGGAAGCTAGGAGGTGAGGGCCATCCTTCTGGACCCATCCGAGTTGATAGGGTTGCAGATGTGGAGTAGTGACAATATTAAGGTGGTTGACAAGAGATTGAGACACCAAATGTTTCTTGCTTCCATTGTCCATAATCAGTAAAGCCAAGGCATTTTTGATTTGGAAGTTATGGGTGAAGAGGGGTTGGGTGGATGCGTTCGAATCTTCGTGGGTCATTAGAATCAACGAGGGATATACTTCTACGGGAATGTTCAGAGGAACTTCTTCAGTATCCTCTACTTGGGAACGCACAATCATCTCAGTGAGTAGAGATTTGTGGTTTTTAGATTTTGGAGGATTTGACAATATGATATATTGTGTGAAGTAGTTTTGTGGAATGAGCACCAGGGTGCCCTTGTATTTGTATTGGGTGTGGGGTTTTGAGTCCAAGGAGGCGGAAAGAGGGTTGAGGGATGGGATATGGATGGTTTAGAAGTGGGGGGGTTTGTCTAAGGGCGGGACTGAGGAATGCGACCTCTAGGAGCGACTTTCCTTTCTATAGCCAAAGGTACTTGAAACGTTTTATATAAAGTTGGATTTTCAAACAACTCTAATTCTCGACGGAATTGAATTAATAAACCAACAAAAAAATTTAATATGAGTACCTCTTCCGGATATGGAACATGAAGTAAGAGGTGCGTCTTGCAGAAGAATTCTATGTAGCCTTTCATTCCTTGTGAAGGGTGTTGTTGAAGTTGGTGCCATTTGATCCATAAGGATTTCACATACCTAGGTGGGTAAAAGTGATTTCTCAAAGCTTCAGAAAGTCGAGCCCAGGTTTTAATAGGTTGAGAAGTAGAGGATTCTCGAGAATCCCCAATCTCTATCACAAATGTGGTCTTCTCTTACTGTGTATCCCACCAAGTTTGTGCTAGTCCTTCTAATTGCAAGGCGACAATCTCGAGTTTCCATTCCTCGGTAAGGCCTAGACATGTATTGAAATAGGTGGATAGGTTACGGATCCAAGAATACACCATTTCACCACTGGTTTTCCCATCAAATTTGGGTAGTTGGATTCGTGTGCCCAACTGGAAGGGATCTGGATTGTTTTGTTGTTGCATTTTGAGTAGCTCATTGAGGATGGAGGCAAGATCTTGGATGGGAATTGATGTGTTGGAATCTGAGTCGACTGCCAAAGGATCTTTGCGTGGAGGCATTGTGAGGCCAGCTGAAGAGAAAAGGTACCCCTAGGTTGCAATGTTGAACAAAGGAGTCAGTTTTGAGAATAGAGGACTCAAAACCCTTAAGCAACATAGCTTGAACTAGTCTAGAGGAGGATATATGTATTGTTTTAGATATGTGGAACTCCTCTCTGTGGAAATGGATATGTGGGAAGACTTGGGGCTTATGATATTTGTGGATATTCTTGCATAAAAAATGGAAACTGTGGAATGGGAAAACTCTGGATTATTTCATGAAAACCCCCCAAAAAAATTCCTCAATCTTCAAGATCGAAAGCTTTTCAATGGATCTTGAAGATATTATACCAATTTATCTACCCAATAAGGCGATATACCAAATAAGGTGACCACGCAAGCCATATATCGACTTCTAACCAAAAACTCTTCTCACGGGTGCAAATCTGAATAGGGGCACACCATTAGTTTGGGTGACCAAGCAAATGGGGATCCAAACCGAGGTGACCCAATAGTGGCCAAGAAGTTTTGGAGATCTCATAGTGACCTCCAGATATTAGTGGAAGAATCCCAATGCATCCATGGAAGAGGGCACACTCACTTCATTCCCACAAAGAAGAAACCATTAAGGGCGCAAACCCCAGTTGTTGCGCCCTCCCTTTTGCCACAAAAAGCTCGAAGGGAAAGATTTGATCCCTGAGAGAGTGGCTAGATAATGAGATAATATTTCTCTCATAGGTGGAAGCATGGAAAAAGGAGTCACCAGGAGTCATTCATGAAGGAATGCACACTCGTTATTCTTCAAAAAACCCTAAAAATGAAATTGTCGTGAATGTAAAATGCAAACTTAGAAAATAAAACAACAAAGACATATAGCTTCAGAATTAAAGGTAAGAATTCTTTATTTTAGTCCCGGTTCAACTTATATACCAAGGGAACCATTTATTTTACATATATTTAATTCATCATCAAAAGGTGAAGAAGTGTTGCACCTAGGTGATTGACTTGTGCGCCCGAGGTCGATGTTCCCCTAGGTGGCCTCCTTGGCCCATGTGCACCTCCACATTTCATATATCTATATGGATATCATAGGAAACGTTTTTGTATTTTCAATTCTTATTTATCATATGAAAAAATATATGGGTTGATAGTTCTCCTTCACTTTTATTTATATTTGAAGATGCGGATAGCTTCATTTTCAAAATCTATGTCTTAATGTTAGGAAACTAATGCATTTCTTGCAACAAATATGGATCGTAGCTCATATTGATATGAATACAATGAATTTATATCTTTTTTGTCAATACAAACCATGAAATGATGTATTTCTCCATTCCACAATTCAATGGAAGAGTAAAAAAAATGAAATGGGGGGTGGATTGCATCAAACAAAAAGTGTGCAAGTGTACATGAAAAAATTCATCCAATCTGAAAAGATGGTTTCTCTATAGAAGATGGTCAATATTGCATTGTGAAAAGTAGTGTTGGTTATCTGAAGAGGCTTTTTCTTTGACAATGTGTGCACACTCCACATAAAAATACCTTTGGTTCGTTGTAAATGTTTTTACCTCGAAAGTGAAAATTTGGTCTATTTTCAACTCCTATGTAGAAACCTAACACCAATTGTTTTGGACATTGGGCTCAGTGCTTCCATCGAGTTTCGTGACATGGGTTAACCCCCTCTCATGGATCCTCACTCTTGCAATCATGGTAGATATTAATTCTTAGAGGTTTTGTTCTAACAACAATCATAGTCCAGCAAATGGTATTACAGCTGCAGGTCTCGAGTTTGAAATTTTCCCAATGAGCAATAGGGGGATATTGTTGGAAATTGGGTTCAACGCTTCCCGTGGGTTTCGCTACATGGGTTAAACCCCTCTGATGGATCCTAAATCTCGTGATTATTGTGGATATTAATTGATGCAATTGTTGTTCTAACAACAATCTTAGTGCAACAAATTGTCTAGAAAACTAATACCAATTGTCTCGGATACCTGCATTGTGGTTCTTTGGCATGTTGGCATTTGGAATATTTTTTTAGAATGGATTGTGGCATGGCATGTGGTTTCCACTATGGATCGATCATTCATGGTAGGTTGAGTTGCTTGCATTTACTAGAAGAGCACATTGATTTAGAACTAGTGCACCGAAAATGTGTCGTTGTTCCATGTGTTGGCTAATTGTTTCTATTTATGACTGGGACTATTTCAAAGGTGATTCATGTGTGTGGAAAAATCATTTTAGTAAATATGAGACTTTTATTTTTCCTTGAAGTAATTGGAGTTGTTAAATGTATTATTTTTTTAAATATCCACGCCAAAATATCTTTTTACGAGGAATTTTTCCCAAGTTATACAGAGGATTTTTATATGGACATACGTTTTCATTCAGTGCAGCTATATCTTCCACATCGCCTCTCTATGCAAAGGAACATGTAAAATCACATATCCAAAAAGATTTTTTTACAGAGGAATTTTGTTTACATTGCGATAAGGCTTTTTCTATGGCCATATGTCAAAAGCTCGATGTATTTCCAACCTCCATACATTGTAGAGGCATATGGCTAGCATAACAAGTACTTGTGTATTTTCAATTCTTGTGAATAGAATTTATGTTAGTAATCATTGTGAAGTTACGCACATCCGTAGTTGTGTGAGGCCTTTTCTATGACCATGTCTTTGAATTCCACATAGGTATTTGTTGTCTGTGTTTGCATTATACTTGCAGGAATATGAAAGACTTTGTTTGTTTTCAACTATTGTGTAGAGGATCCATGGCGTTGATGCTCATGAGCTACTATGATTTCGCGGGTCTGCATTTTCAATAGTTCAACACTTTATTGTGAAAATCTAGGTAATTTAGAGGAAGGCCAAATCACTTTTGGATCATTGATATTTATTGTATTTAGAAGGAAAACGAAATGATTTAGGACTTATGAAAATAAAATGTCTGAGTTTTATATGAATTTGGTGGTAGTTTCTATTTATGGTTACTTTTGTTTAGGAGGTTGTTCATGTGCCTAGAAAATACACCTTAGGACGTACAAACGATGCACTTTGTATTGAAAAAAATTGAGATCTCTAATTTATTTATGATTTGGAAATTTTGTGTTGTATTGTGTTTATAACTATCCTTTTTTTGAGGTTGTGTGGATGGATTTTCTAATGCAATATTACGATGTTCTTCTTCATAATTTGCTTTGCAAAATGATCATTTGATCTATTTTCAATCCTTGTGTAGAACCAATATTTTATATTTCGTATGGTTTGGCATAGTTGTGCTTATATGCCTCAGGACTTTTGCATTTTGCATAGCTATACTTTGTCTATTTAAGATGATCTATTTAAACTATGACTATAGTTTACATGATTAGAAGCATATAGTATTTCGTTAAAATCAGCTTCTTTTTTGTTGTTGAAGCAAATGCAGTGCCACTGTAATGAATTATGATGAGGGATTATTGGTGTGGAATTGCAATATTTTAAATATGGGATAAGTAATGTATTTATATAATTGGGAATTATGAAAATATCTTGCACAATGTCATAATCTGTTTTACTTATTATTATATGTTATTCACTTCAACTAAAGATTCTTAAACAATGTCAATTTATTATTATGTGTTTATTCAAGTTAACTTATCTCAACAATATCCACAACTCCCTTAAAAAACTCATAAGAAGAAATAATATTCTGTTATTATTATGTGTTTACTCACTTCAACGAACCTGAACAATATCCACAACTCCCTTAAGAAACTCATATGAAGAAATAATGTTCTGCTAAACAGATCCCTTCCTATAAATTCATCTATATAATTATAATGGTTTAACTTAAGTTCATCTATATCATAAAAATTATAATGGTTTAATTTAAGTTTATGTCTATTAAATTCACTTAGCAATCTTATTATTATGAAAAATATAAAATATTTTAATTAAAAATAAATTTTTAGCATAAAATATATTATCATAAAAAATAAAAAACCAAATAACTTACATATTAAAATAAAATATTAAAAATCAAATACAATATTAAAAGTGATAATGAATACTAAAAAATAACATCCCATCAATCCACATACTTATAAATCATTTTGCAATTAACAAAATTTTTGTTAAGCATAATATCATATTCCTATATCATACACACTCTAATAGAGTAGACATTCTTTTATCAAATGTATGTCATATAGTAGGGTTGATATTGTTTAAATGTATGTCATAGATTATATATGGTGTTCCAATAATTTTAATTAATTAAAATAAACAATATTTTATCAAAATAAATGATATATTGTTATTAAAATAGAGGTAGTCTTGAAATTGTTTAAGCTTATTTATTCATCATGTAAATATAGTTTAAAGATGAATACAAGGGAATGTATTTCTATTACAATAATTGTTTAATTGTTTTTTTTTACTTTTTGATGGAATGTCTAATGCATATAAGTTGGAATTGTGGTACTTAAATCTGAGAACTCATAGGGACGATGCCTCTCCTAGGGGTGATGTGTCCATAAGAGACCAACATGTCCACTTTGTTTGAATTGAACCCAATCATGGAGGATAACAACTCGCTACCCAACCACCTCAATTAATCAACATCCCATAACATAAAAAAGATACCTTCTCTAAATCAATTAATCAACATCGCAAAACATCAAAAGGAGACCTTATCTAAATCAATTTTATTATTAGTCCCTCCCAAAGGCCTAGGTCTATTTTTTAGTTGCCCATGATGTTTTTTGCATTGACCAAAAATTTATAGCTTTTTTGCATAGTTTAACTTTGTTGTGAGCCATTCAATTTTATTCATTGTCTTTTGTTGGTCCTTCAAAACAAGATCTTATTGTCCAACTTGTGGCATGAATTTAATAAGAAATTTAATTATATTGGATGGTTGGAAGGGGTGTCTGTATGAATGACAAAGTTTTGACAAGATCTCAGTTTCCGATGCTTTCCACTGTGTGAATTCTTGAATGGGGACATTGAAATTTTTGGGCCAAAAAATATACAATTGTATTTATTATACAATATATTTATTCTCTTACACTTTTTCTTTAAATTTAGTACTATCCATATATTTTGAAGGGATTTCTATGTACTATATGACACAATTTTATGCTAGGGATTTTATGGATTGGAAATATTTTAATTGAGTTCTTTTGTTGTAAGGAATTGTGGAGTTCTTTGAATTTGATCATCATGAAGAGTGATATGATAAAGAAAGATGAGATTCTTTGTCTCTTTGGAAGTTGTAAGTTTTTCAACTCGCGATCTGCAAGACATGAATATCAACTTCTACAAATCTACGTAGAGGGTAAGAATGAACGAGTTTTCCTGCATATTAATTTATGTATTTTCGTAAAAGTGCAAGTAGTTTCTCTCATGCATAGTGCAATAAAATGATTTTTCATCATCCCACATATTTGTATCTTATGTACTTTGTATAGGTTTTTTCATGGCATAATGAAAATTTGGTTGGTTTCAATTCATGTGCATATAATTGATACCAATTCTTGGAAATCCATGCATTTTGGTGCTTTCCCACATTCGCACTTGCAATAGTTAGGGAGCATGGATTTTCCCATGTTTTTTCGGATGCTTTTTCTATGAGCCTATGTGGGCACTCAGTGTAGTTATGTCTTTCACATTTTCATTTACCTTTGAAGATGTATATAAATACATTTTTCAAAAGATATGTTTGAATGTGAGGAATCTAATGCAATTCTTGAATGAAATATGATCCTAATTCATATTCATATCATTGCAATGCCTGTATATATTTGTTGTCGATATAAACCAAGAAATGATGTATTGATCCATTCCACAATTCAATGGAAGAGTAACGAAAACGAAAGGGGGAGGTGGAATGCATCAAAAAAATATTGTGGAGGAGTATATGAAAAAATTCACCCACTCTAAAAAGATGATTTATTTGTAGCAGATGTTGAATATTGTGATGTCCAATGCATTGTTTCTTATGTGTGGAGACATTTTATTCGAACATTTTTTTGCATCTCGCATAGGTGTATCTTCCATGATTTGTATAGGTTTTTACTTACCATAGTGAACATTTGGTTTATTTTGAGTTCATGTGTAGGGAATTGATACCAATTCTCCAGAATCTTTGCATTGCACTACATTTGTGCATGGACACTTGTAATAGTTTTGGACAATGGATTTTTCTCATGTTGTCTCTAGGATTTTTCTATGAACATATGAGGGCATTGAGTGTGGTGATCTCTTCCAAAAGACCACTCTGCATAGATGCATATTACCAATGCAACCAAAACTTGTGTATTTTTCAATACTTGTGAGGTGAATTTATACCATTTATCGTGGTGAACTTAGGAAACCCCAAAGTTCAAATAGTTTGGCACAATGAATCAAAGGAATTCACCTTGGTAGTGTATTTATATTTCAGAAATATCCTAACCAAAAATTCTTTTTTTATATATTGTCCCAAAGATTTTTCTATGAATAGATGACCGAACTCAATGCAATTATGTCTTGTGTTGATCTACCCAAGAAGGCGATCTATAGGAGAAGGTGACCATCCAATCCATAGTTCATCTTCTGACCAAAAAATCTCCTCAGGGGCGTAAATGTGAACAAGGACGCACCATTAGTTTGGGTGACCAACCAAATGGGGATCCTAACCTGGGTGATCCGAGAGTGGCCAAGAGGCTTTGGCGATATCAAAGTGACCTCCATGGACTAGTTGAAGAATCCCAGTGCAGTCATTAAAGAGGGTGCACTCACTTCATTCCCACAAAGAGAAACTAGCAAGGGCGCAAACCCCAGTTGGTGCACCCTCCCTTCTGCCTCATAAAACTCGAAGGAAAAGATTTTCTCCCTTAGAGAGTGGATAGCTAATGAGATAATATTTCTCTCAAAGGTGGAATCATGGAAAACGAAGCCACGAGGAGGAATCCATGAAGGAAGGCACACTCGTTATTCTTCAGAAAACCCTAAAAATGAAATTATCGTGAATGTAAAATGCAAACTCAGAAAAGAAAACAACCAAGAAAAATATCTTCAGAATAAAAGGTAAGAATGCTTTATTTTAGTCCTCGTTCACATTATATACCAATGGAACCATTTATTTTACATAGATTGAATTCATCATCAAAAGGTGAAGAGGTGTTACGCCTAGATGATTGACTTGTGTGCCCCAGGTGGGCATTCCCCTAGGGGGCCTCCTTTGCCCAATTCCTCCCTGTTTAGATCTGGAAGCGTCTCAGCTTCCATGAGAATATGCAGAAACTTGTTGTGCAATACATCAATTGTGATCCACTTTGCCTCAACTCGAGTTTGTCCGTGGTGGGCTACCATATATGAAGTTCAAGTCTAGTGTCTTGTAAAGTGACTTCGAGTGTCCAATATAGTGTCTTTGGCCAATGGGAGTTGGAAATTGGGAATGTTGTCCACTAGATGAGTGATGGTGACTAGTTATTCCAAGAGGGAAGGCTCAAACAACTTTAAGTGATTCACATTAATGACATTGTGGATTCCCAGTTGTGGTGGCAGATCCAACCTATATGCATTTTCTCCAATATTGTCGAGTATTGTATATGGACCATATCTTATTGGAAGAAGCTTGTGATGGTGGTATTTGAAGCGCTTCTTATCCAAGTGTAAGGAGACTGTATCCCCTGGTTCAAAGGACATGAAGGTTCTTTGTTTTTCATGGTGTTTCTTGGCATGATCTTGGGTTTCTTTGAGTGTTGATGTGACTACATTGTGGCATTGTGAAATTTGTTGGAGAAATCGTTGAGCTAACAGTTGTTCCTGCTATTGATGGAAGGTACCTTGAGGAGCCGAAGTGATTGGGAGCTTGGTTGGAGATGCTGGTTGGAAGCCCAAGAAGACATCAAAAGGTGAAAATCTTGTAGAATAATGTGTTTCCCTGTTGTATCTATGTTGGAGAATGTGTAAGTAATTGTCCCATTATTTGTTGCACCCAAAGGGAGTTTGGAGAGCATGCACCAAGACTCTGTTGATAACCTATGTTTGGTCATCCGTTTTAGGATGGCATGCAGTAGAAAACTTGAGGTGGCACCCCAATAGCACCCATATGGTCTTCCAAAATGTATTGAGGAAGTGATAATCTCTGTCTGAGATGATACAGCTTGGGAGGCCAAAATGGTGCTAGACATGGTGGAAGTAGAGTTATTCTATTTGCGTTGTTGTAGTAGTCTTTTTGCATGGGATAAAAAGTGTCATTTTGCTGAAGCGGCATACCACTACCCAGATTTCATCATGTTTCTCTTGGGTTGTTGGAATACCACTGAGGAAGTCCATTGAGATTGGCTCCCATGGTCGAGAAGGAAGTGGTAGTGGTTGATACAACCCATGCTTCCGGATGGATGGCTTGGATTGTGAGCATAAGGCAAAATCTCTGATAAATTTTTCAACATGAGGATGCATGAAAGGCTAATGAAAATAACGTTGCATATGTTGGGTGGTCTTTGTGGTACCGAAATGGCCCCCATAGGTTGAAGAATGTGCCTCCCTGATGAGCAAGAGGGAGTCTTCTAATTGTGGAATGCATAGCAAATTCAACTTATATAGCCACCCATCCCGAATAGTGTAGTCTAGGAAGGGGGTATGATTGATCACTGTGGGGATTTGCAAAGCTTCCCAAATATCTCGAAATTCAATGTCAGTAGCATATTGATATTTCCATGTGTCATAAGTAGCACAACATACTTTTATAATTGAAAGAACTCGAGTGGGAGGTCGACTTAGAAAATCATCTATTTTATTAGAAGTTCCTATCTTATATCTGATGACTAAGTGAAATTGTTGAATATAGGAGGCACATTTAAGGTGACTTTGTGTTAATATTATGGTATTTGCATGAGGTATTTACCTCCATGTGTGAACCTGACGAGAATAGAAGACTCCAGGAAGCAAGAGAAACCCCAATGAGTTGGCTAATAACCCTAGAATACTTGTCGGCTCAAGAAGATAATTTATATTAGGTTATTAGCCTCTAAGAGAAGAATTCGGCCACAAATAATATTAATATATTGAACAGACACTTATCCCGAAGGAGAAGTCGACCCCAACAAAACTGGCAGAACCACTATAAATACAGGGTGCCAATTCTCATTTGTAACATCTCAGAATTGCACACAACAAGTGGTACGCAGTGCAGTTCCCAGTCTGGTGCGCACGTGTGGAGGAGAGCTGCAGGTGTAGCTGTTGCAGCTAGCAGTTTAAGTGTTGGCTTAGACTATCTACTTGCAAGGGTTTGGACTATCTAATCAGCCTTTTTGTGATTTGTTATTCTTGGCAAAAGGTATGCTACCATTTTTTTGGCTATCTAGCCTAGGGTTTACTTTCAGATGAATTCTCAGTCAAGGTTAAGGCGCTCGGAGGGAGGCTTCGGCCTATGGTTGGGTGACGAGGGTATTGTCAATGGTAAAATTAGAACACCATATTCTATATTCTAAGAGGTTATGGGCCCACAACCCTTCAGTCATCCTAAAACTCTGGAAGGAAACATAGCCACTAGATATTGAGCTCGTTGAGGAACTGTCGCTAGGGTTACTAGCAAAAGCAACTTCGAAGAAATTGCAACTAAGGTTACTAGAAGAATCATTTGTAGAAACCCTAAAACATCTTGTCAAGGAACCTTAAGTGACAATATTGACCTAATCTCTGAATATATTAGTGTGCCCTAGCCCAGTGCATCTCCTGGAACTCTCAGAAGGTCAAGACATGAAGTTTGGATTTCTGGTCAAATCTAGGGTTTGATCAAGTCAAGCAAGCCATGATGAACTCTATGAAGTCTATGAAGCCTCTAACCTCAGAGCATGGAACACAAGGATTGACATCATCCTTGCTAAGAATAAAGTGTTGGATATTGTGAAAGGAAAGATCGTGAAGCCAGAGTTTAAAGAAGGAGAATAGAAGGAACCGCAGAATGTTGCAGCTATGGAGAAGTTCAAAGATGTTGACATCAATTCCATGAGTATCATAGTGGATTCCATAAACTACCACTTGATACCCTACATCTCCCATCTTGACTCATCGAAGAAGATGTACGATTCCCTAACAAATCTCTTCTCAGTCA
>SNQJ01S0007964.1:148485-165896 GCA_010110895.2 Picea sitchensis | reverse complement strand
TCAAGTTACAGTTTATAACATATGAATTCTTCAAAAGATGATAACATTCACATTACCTTCAATGAGTTTGTTTTATACTTCTTCCTTCACCAGGTCTGACAAAAATTTGAATTTCCAAATGAAATTCATGGTAAGTTTCCCAAAGCTTGTTGTTTTTTGCCTCTTCCTAAGAACGAACTTGTACAACATGCCACATATCAAATTTTTCAAATATGATTCTGAAATTTTTACCTGAGGTACTTTGGTACGTCTCCTCGGATCCTTGAGAATTTCACTGTTTGAAAAGTCCCAGAAAAAAGTTCTAGAGAAAATTCTAAGTTGACCTATTTGAAATTGATTTCAATACCATTCAGAAACCCTAAATTCCACAGAGTATATCTCATAAGGTATAGCGAACCAAAGTCTGGATTTTTTACCTGAGGTACTTCTATATGTCTCCTTAGATCCCTGAAAAATTTGAAAGTCTGAAAAGTCCCATAAAAAAAGTTGCAGCGAAAATTCCAAACTAACCTATTTGAAACTGATTTTAGGACTATTTAGAAACCCTAACTTACATAGAGAATATCTCAAACATTATAGTGAACCAACATCTGAAATTTTAACCACAGCTACCCAAAGATATCATCTTTATCTCCTCGAAATTTCATGGTCTAAAACTTCTCAGAAAATAAGTTATTGTGAAAATTCCAAGTTGGCCTAAAACTCATTTCTCAACTCTCCCCTTTTGGAATGATATTTAATCTTTGTTCATCCACTTCTTCAAATGTTATTACATTTCTCACCCACACGCTTTCTCTCGATACTTTTTATTTTCATGCTTATCATAACCCTTCATGAAGGGACATGTTAATTCAAAAAGACACGACACACATTAATTAAATAATTAATTCCCTTTTTTTATTTCACTTTTTCAAAAACCATGGAAAAATACCATGGGTTTAAAACCACCATTTTACTTTTTACTTTTTCATTGCACCCCTTTTTTTTAATATGTTTGTGAACCTATATGTAAATAAATATTGGAAATTTTGTGTGTATTTGTAAAGTTGTAATATGACATTAATGAGAACATTAATCCTTTGACATCAATGACAATAATTCCAACAATCTCCCCCTTTGTTATCGATGGCAATCCTGCAACGAAACACATAGTCCACCGGACATAGAAATAATTTCCCCCCTATCTGCAACTTTCCCTCTTTGACATCAATGGAAAAGGGATTCTCCCCCCTGAGCTTGTACATATCCTTAAGCACTTAGTAATGAGATGGATATTACTCCCAATTTCTGTCTAAGATATTAAAATGTCTCCTTAGGAAGGGGTTTTGTGAAAATATTCAGAATTTTTTCTTTGGTCACACTGTATTTCAACTTGACATTTCGTTATGCTACTTTTTCTTTTAAGAACTGATACTTTATTGGAATATGCCTTGTTTTTTAGTGCATAACAGGATTCATTCAAAATATTTATTGCACTTGTGTTGTAACAAATTATTGATATTGGATTATCATATTCCACCTTATTATCTGGCAATGTTTGCTTCATCCAAAGAACCTGTGTGCAACATGATGTTCTTGCTATATACTCGGCCTCCGGTGTGGATAGAGAAGCCAAAGGTTGTTTCTTTCTCAACCAAGACATTAGATTATTGCCAAGAAAGAAACATCCTCCACTTGTACTTTTCATATCATCAACACTACTTGCCCAATATGCATCTGTGTATGTTGTTAGAGTAAAATATTCACCTCTTGAGTACCACAAGACAAAGTCCAAGGTTCGCTTTAGATATTTGAATATTGTTTTCACTGCTTGCACATGAGTTTGTTTTGGTGCATCTTGCAACCATGCAACTAATCCTATTGTTTGCATATTGTTTGGCCTTGATCTTTTCCCATATAATAGGTTGCCAGTCATTGACTTGTACAATGTTTGATTTGCTTCTAGAGATTCATCATCTTTGCTCAATTTACAATATGTGACCATGGGTGTGTTAATCGGTGCACAATCTTCCATTCTCAACTTCTTCAACATTTCCATGATATACTTGGTTTGTGAAATGAATATGCCTTTATCGGATTGAGAAATTTGTAAACCAATAAAGAATGACAATTCACCAAGTATAGACATCTCAAATTCATTTTTCATTTCTATTGCAAACTCTTGGCACATTTTGCTCATACTGCCTCCAAAAATGATGTCATCTAGATTTCTCTTACCGTCTTGATGTATAGATTATTCTCAACAATTTCTCTTTTGAACCGTTGTTGTTGTAGATATTTTTCAAGTCTTGAATACCAGGCTTTGGGAGCTTGTTTTAGCCCATAAAGTGCTTTCTTCAATCTGCATACATGATCCTTGTTTTTTTATAATAAGAATCCTTTTGGTTATTCAATGTATACTTCTTCCTCTAAATTTCCATCGATAAAGGAATACTTGGCAACCATTTGTTAGACTTTGAATTTCTCGAAACACGCAAATGCCAAAAACATTTTGAAAGCTTCTAGTCTTGCAACCGGGGAAAAGGTTTCTTCGAAATCAATACCTTCAACTTGAGCATGGCCTTTACAAAACAGTCTTGCTTTATTTCTTATTACTTTTCCATCTTCATTCAACTTGTTCCTAAAAGCCCACTTGGTGCCAATCACATTTTTATATTTTGGTCTTCGGACAAGTTCCCATGTCTCATTCTTCTCAATTTGATTCAGCTCTTCTTCCATGGCATCAATCGAATGTTTGTCTTTGCTAGATTATATAAATTTATTAAGCTCTATTTTAGATAGCAAAGAGAATTTTGCACATTCTGGTCTACTTGTTAATCTTCTTTTAACTCTTGTATCTTTATCACCAAGAATTTGATTTTCTGAATGATTCTTTTGGACAAATCTAGATGATGTCTTTGTATTTTGACATTCTGTTTCTTCTTCTTCATTTCGTTCTCCTTCTTCTTCTACTTATTCATCTTAGTGTCTTGGCTCCTTTGTTTGAACATGTACTTTCACCTTTTGATGTCCTGCTTCATCCACTTTCACATTGGCACTCTCTATGATTTTTCCCAATAGCTTATTGTAACATCGATAAGCCTTGCTTCTTAATGAATAACCAAGAAAGATACCTCCATCAGATCTGGATTCAAATTTTCCCAAGTCCTAATCATCTCTTTTTATGGAGAACTTGCTTCCTAAAACTTTGAAGTATTTAAATGTTGTTGGTCTACCCTTCCATAATTCATAAGGTGTTTTGTTGTTGTTGACTCTGATTTTGCCTCTATTTAGAATGTAGACAGTGATGTTGATTGGCTCTCTCTAAAACATGTTTGATAGCTTCGATTCATTTAGCATTGTTCCAGCCATATCTTGTACTATTTGATTCTTCCTTTCTACCACTCCATTTCGTTGTGGAGTCCATGTAGCTGAAAAATGTCTCTTTATTCCATGAAGCTCACAAAACTCTTCAAAATTATTTGAGATAAACTCACCTCCTCTATCTGATTCCAAGCATTTGATTTTCAAATCAGTTTCGTTTTCAACCAAGGCTTTGAATGCTTTGAACTTATCAAACACTTCATATTTTTCTTTTAGAAGCATAATCTGTGTCACTCGAGAGTAATCATCAATGAGCAACATCAAGTAATTTTCACCCTATAGACTTTGTATTGTTGTAGGCCCATAAAGATATGCATGAATAAGTTCCAATGGCTTTGTTGTTGAGTACTCCTTTGATTTGAAGCTTGTTCTTGTATGTTTTCCATGGTGACATTTCTTGCAAACATCGTTTGAAGGTTTAGCAATATTTGGCTTATCTCTCACTTCTGGTTTAGTGTTGATTTTTACTAGATTATCAAAGTTAATATGGCCTATTCTTCTATGCCATAACCATATTTCATCTATTTGTCCCATATAGGTTTTTCTTCGTTGATCTTATTGAGGATATATGCATTATTTGATGTTCTATATGCATTTTCCACTAGTCTTCTTGAGCCTTTCTTCCTTATCTCACAGCTTTAAGAGTGAAATGTGAGATTATGTCCTTGATCACACATTTGACTAACACTGAGAAGATTGTATTTCAAACCGTCAACATACAAGACATTTTATGTTTTATTATTTCCATTATTAAAACTGAGACTACATTTTCCATCTATCTGTGTGTTAGCATTATCTCCAAATGTCGCACTACCTTCATTAATTTCTTTCAAAGTGAGAAAATTTCACTTGTCACCTATCATGTGGCTTGAGCATCCACTGTCAATGTACCATTGGTTTGCTTTGTTTCAACCATGAAGGGCAGTTTGCAAAAGCATAGATTCCTCCTCCTTGTGATTTTCTTACTCTTGCTTCCTTTTCCAAACTCTTGTGTGTTCTTTCTTTTGTTTGGCAAGGGTATCCACTTCCTTGTTTTGTCTATAAGTTCCCACTGGGTCACTTCTAAAAAAACGTGCTATATGACCATAGTTGTTGCACTTATAACATACAACATTGTAATCAAATAATGGAGCAAATGAATTATAGTTTCTATTTGATAACCCATAAGTACTTCTATTTTTGTTCCATACATAATTATTTATTTCATGTGCTCTACAATCTATTTCTTTATGACCAAGGTGATTGCAAGAAAAATAATAACCAAGGAAAGAGTTTTGGTACCAAGTTGTGCAAGGCCATCTTGGTGGAAAATATCTTCTAAATATGTCCTTGTTTTCCTTGGGAGGAATGTCAATTTTATGCGGAACATCATTTTCTCTTTTCTTGTTGTCTTCGTCACTGACGGGGCTTTTTTAGTACATCAGCATAGCTTTTAGATCTTCCTTCATTTACTTTCTTCAGTGACTCTGTAGCTTTTGAATCTTCTTTGGTGGTCATCTAACTCTTATCATAGCCAAGACCAATTTTAATGAATGGTGACCTTTGGAATTTGATGATATCATCTAATATTTCAGTGTTATTTTCCAACTTCAAGCTTCTATTCAACTGAGCAGTTGAATTCTCCAATTCTTTTCTTAAGGAAACAATTTCAGTTTCCATCTTCTCGCAATTTTCTTCCTTTTTCTTTAGCTGGATTATCACCACTTCTTTTGTCCTTCTTACCTTGTCTACATTAATCTTTAGGTCGATAATAGTATTATTTATTTCTTCAAGGCTTTGTGGCATTTTTGTTTTTACATCACAATCCTCCTCTTCATATTTCTGTGGTTTCTCCTTTTGTTTCAAATTGTTTTTCTCAAGCATATTTATTTCGCTTAAGGAACAAATGAGTTCTTCTTCAAGATCCACTTCCACATTTATTTCAGCATTTTGTTGCTCTTTTGAATCCATCATTTCTTTCCCTTTGTATTAATTTTCCAAAGTATCATCATTTGCTTCCATTGCCATGAAGAGAGTTTCCTCTATGTCATTATTGGAGATACTTTCATTGCTCTCTTCAGAAGAGTCACTGTCCCATTTTGAGTAGAGACTATTCTTTTGATTATAAGTGTTCTTCTTCTTTTTATGCTTATTCTTTTTGTATTGATGATTCTTACTCCCTTTCTTTACATTATGGTCTTCTTTATCATCACTACTTTCATTTTTCACATATGGACACTTACCAGCAAAATGTCTTACTTTTCCACAACTAAAGTGTTTAAAAGCAAGCTTACCTTTGTATTTTCCAGATCCCTTTTTGAGATTTCTCACAAAATGTGCTTCCTTTGCGTCTGATTCACAGCTGGAACAGTCACTTGATTTATGTTGTTTGTTTTGCGTCTTCTTTGAAGCTTTGAAGTTCGCTTCTCACTTTGATGGATTCTCTTTCTCAGTCATCAATTCATATGTTGTGAGAATCCCATGCAATTCATCCATTGTCAATGAATCAATATCCTTCATTTCTTCAACGACGGAAACTTTGGCATCAAATCTTAAGGGAAGTGACCTTATCACCTTTTGCACAATCATTGGTTCTTCAACCTTTTCACCAAGTCCTCTGATGGTGTTGACAATTTCATCCACGTGAAGGAGATAGGATGCAACATTTCATGTGTCTTTCATTTACAAACTCTCGAACTGTCTTCTATGAGTTTGTAGCTTTTCGTTCTTAACCTCATCTTCGCCTTAATAGATGTTTTGAAGTTTGTTCCAAATGTTCTTTTCTCATTCGCAATGCATTACCTTGACAAAATCTGATTCTGACAGACCACACAATATGGCATTCATGGCTTTTGCATTATTTTCACTATCCTTCTTTCCAACCTGATCTGTTGGTGGATATGTTGGAACTTTATAACTAGTCACAACATATTTCCAAATATCGGAACCAAGAGCCATTAAAAAGGTTTGCATCCTTATGCTCTTGAAGGCATAGTTTGTTCCGTCAAAAAATGGAGCCTTGCTTTTCGAGAAACTTTCTTGACTAGCCTTGTGTGCTCTGAAGATCTACCTTCCAATGGTTAGACTATTTTTGAAGGAACCCACTCTGATTCCAATTGTTGAGCACACACTTATACTAGGGGGGGGTGAATCAGTATAAGACTATTTTTTTTTTCAAACATTCATCAACCATAGTAAAACAATCACATATGAGATATATTAATTGTAGAACATGGAACACAATATTTACATGGAAACCCTTTCAGGAAAAAACCATGAAACTTCTCTTTATAATTCTTTATAGGAACCAAACTACTATTACAAATATTTGTAGGCACCAACCTACTAGAGACACCAATCCCTACTAGTACAAACCCTAGCAGGCACCAACATACTCTTACATATCTTCGTAGACACCAATCCCCACATCTAAGCACCAACTTAGCAAGAGACACCAATCTCTTTGTTTGAGTGGCACCAACCTTCAAGTTACAATTTAGTACATATAAATTCTTCAAAAGATGATAAGATTCACATTGCCTTCATTGAGTCTATTGCTACTTCTTCCTTCACCAGATCTGATCAAAATTTGAATTTTCAAATGAAATTTATGGTAACTTTCCCAAAGCTTGTTGTTTTTGGCCTCTTCCCATGAACAAACTTGTACAGCATGTCATGTATCCAATTTTTCAAATCTGATTCTGAAATTTTTACCTAAGGTAATTTGGTATGTCTCCTCGGATCATTGAAAATTTCACAATCTGAAAAGTCCTAGAAAAAAATTATAGAGAAAACGTCAAACTGCCTTGTTTGAAACTAATTTCAGGACCATTCAGAAACCCTAAATTCCTTAGGGTATATATTAGAAGGTGTGGCGAAAAACAATTCTAAAATTTTTACCTAAGTTAGTTTTGTATGTCTTCTCAAATCCTTGAAATTTTCACGGTCTGAAACATCCCAGAAAATAAGTTATAGCGAAAATGATAAACTGACCTATTTGAAACTGATTTCAGGAGCATTCAGGAACCCTAACTTCCATAGGGCATATCTCTGAAAGTATAGTAAACCAATGTCTGAAATTTTGACCACATGTATCCAAATATATCGCCTCCATCTCCTCAAAATTCTATAATCTGAAACATCCCAAAAAATAAAGTTATCGTGAAAATTTCAAGCTGACCTGGAATTGATTTTGCAACTCTCCGCTTTTGGAATGATATTCAATCTTTTCTCATCCACTCTTTCAAATGTTATTACATTTTTCACCCACACACTTTCTCTCAATACTTTCTCTTTTTATACTTTATCATAACCCTTCATCAATGGACATGTTAATTCAAAAAGACACGACACATATTAGTTAAATAATTAATTCATTTTTTTTATTTCACTTTTCCAAAAACCATGGGCAAATACAAGGCCTTCCAAATCCATGGGTTTGAAACCACCATTTCATTTTTTACTCTTTCACGTGTACCCCTTTTCTAATATACTTGTAAACCTATATATAAATCAATCTTGGAAAAGTTGTGTGTATTTGTAAAGTCCTAATATGACACCAATGATGACATTAATCCTTTGACATCAATGACAATGATTCCAACACCCCATATCCTTGAGCTCAATGGCGTGCCCTTGCAAGCTATGATTTTACAACATGCTAGAAATATCATGGCCATAAGAGTTCATATTTGGGTATTGTACTATATCCTCAAGTAACGAATGTATACAAGTGATGCATGTCGACCAATGTACTCCTCCCTAACCAGGTGATGAGTGTCCTCCTCCTCCTCCTCCACATTAACCATATGCATGTGGTATGTGCCTCCTTTTATCATTGGGTAGATATCATAGCTACTAGCTAATGGCATGACAGAGGTGTGAAATCACTTCCCAAACACCCCATCTTGGTGAATTGTTTTTAGTTTTTTTTAGTTTTTTATTTTTATTGCTACTACTTTTTGCCTCTTTTACTTATTTTTTAAATTTTTTTCTTTTTTAAATAAAATTCTCAAAAAAAATTATTTCTACTATAGCTTTTTAACTCCTTTTTTATTTGTTTTTCTGGTTTTTGAATTTGTTAATTTGTTGTTTAGTTTGTTCTATATCCTTTTTGTATTTTAATAATGATCTTTTTAAATGGTTTTAAACAAGTTTTCTTTAATAATTTTTTATAATAATATGTAAATATCAATTGTTCCAATGTTGATTTCTTTTATATATGCTTTTTAATGTTTTTATTATTATCATTCAAGTGATTTTGTTCGCTTTTATTGTTTATTAGTTTGTATAAAATTTATTTCTATTAAAAAATTAAATTATGTTTTATGTTTCGTTTGGAGAAATTGGCATCAAAGAGGTTATTTATGAATGTCTTTGGATCAAAATCTGCAATAACAGCTCCAAAACTACAGTTAGTGTTTTTAATATTGTTAGTCAACAAAAAACAAACACTTATTGTTTAAGGTCCATCAAATTGAGCTCCAAAAAATTATAAAAAATACTAAAGATTGGAAATCCACTAAAAGGGAAAACAAAATGAACCATTATGATATTTTCAGTACAAAAGAAAGTGCTAATGGAGAAAGTATATTTTTGTATTGTGTTGAATTTAAAAACATTCAATCGAATTATCAAACATTTGACTTGTTACGAGATATATATGTGGCATTCAACACAAAGATTGTCTATGCACTTGTAATAAGTCTAGAGATATGTGAAATCTAAATATAGTTTCAATCCGAGCAATTGTAACAGACAATAAGGTTTTGCAAAACTATGTGCATCTATTGTGAAATACAATGAGGACAGGAAAGTTAGTTTTTTTGTTCTTTTTTAGGTTTTTATATATTATTGTAAATTTCATGATATTATTTCTAGCATATTTAATACCAAAATGTTAAATATTTTATTTTTACGGGATTATGGTATGTCACTTTCAATATGTATGTTGGGGGAGATTTATATTATAGAGGAAAATTTCATGGATGTCATCGGTGTCTTTCATATATATAAGGCACAAAAAGTAAGAAAAAGTTCAAAAAAGAGTACCAAAGGTTCAAACTATAGAGGAAGAGACATATAAACAATAGAGAAGAAAGGAAACCCAAGAGCCTTATAAGGCTAGAAAGGTGAGAAGGTCCAGTTTAAACCTTTAGTAACATGAAAATGAGCATGATGTTGGCATTGGTGCAAGTAATGTTGCAACTCTTGTTCAAAAAAAAAAGCAACAAGAGAAATGCAAAAGAAGCATGCCTAAGGATGTTTCCATTCCAATTGATCATGAATGTATTGTTGATTCATATGAAACCCCTTTAAATCACAAAAAGATGAGATCTAATCATGTTGATATTAATGAAGAATCCATGGTTAGATATGAATATAACAGTGAAAATTATGGGGGCATTAGGGAAATCATAATGTCATGGGATGATCTACATGATTATGTTATCATAACAACACAAACTACCATTTAAGGTTGATTGAGGAGGAAAATCTTAGTTGACAATGGTTATACATTTAAATTGAATGGAAATATCTTAATAGACCCACAAAAGCCAAGAGAAATTTCAAATTAGAAAGACACACCACTTGCATATTCACAATTTGAAAACATGGATGAGGTACAATCCATATGCACATGAGTTGAATACCTAGTTCTTGTTGACCCAAGGGAGGTTCTTGAATTTAGGGATGCATTTGATCAATCTAAATGTTTTAATTGTAGATTTTAACCTTATACAATAAATTATTGCAAATGGATTCTTAATAAAAATAGAAAATATGTAATGGCAGAGAGAGTCGCACCTCTAATTCTTTATTAATCATACTCTTCATTGTTTACAATACAATATATATATATATATATATATATGATCCCACGGCATCCAAAACCCCTAATCCATTGACCCGGATCAGTCAAAAGCCCTAATTCCTTAACTAGAACTAGAAATCCATCGACAAAAACCATGTGCCAAAAAACTTCTAAAAACATACGCAAAAAACAGCCAAAAAAAACATTTTTGGGGCTATGCCCCCCGGTGACCCCCCTCCCCCATACACCCAATGCAACACAACTCATGGGGTTGGTTGTGCAAAGAATATAACACACAGCCTACATTCTCTCACTTGTTTTCTTTGCATACAAGAGGTTGCATGATTACATAGTCAACAATCTAGGGTAGCAATGCCCATTGTTTCTCTACATCAAGAGAACTTCTCATTGCTCACAAACTTTTTCAACAAATCTACAACATTCCTAAAAGTGTCTACCTTCATCAATAACAATTTCTTCTCTCCAACCATGTCTCTCACAAACTGATACTGAACATCAATATGCTTTGTCTATGAATGATAAGTTGGGTTCTTCGTTGGGAATATCACACTCTAACTATCACAATCTATCCTTAAAATATGTTGTACCAACCCAATACCTTAACACAATCTTTGTAACCATATTTCTTCTTTGTTTGCATGAGTGGTTGTCATGTATTCATCTTCTATAGTTGAGAGTGCCACTACAACCTACCTTTTTCTCATCAAACTAATTGCTCCTCAAAAAAGGTTAAACACATACCCACTTGTATATATTTGATCCATATCTCCATCCCAGTATGCATCAACAAAACCATGTAAGTCAAAAACTCTATCCAATCCTAGACTTCCTTGGTAGCACAATCCATAACTAGGAGTACCATGAAAAGACTTGAAAACCTTGTTTATTGTTTCCCAATGCTCCTTCCTCGGTTTTGACATATACATGCTCAAAACTCCCACTAAATGTGTTGCAATGTCCAGTCTAGTACAAACCATTGCATACATCAAACTGCCAACCACACTAGCATATGGAACACGGGACATGTCATCTTCATCTGCTTTTGTCTTTGGACACTAATCCGCATATAACTTTACACCTACAAGAATAGGAACCCTTATCCTTTACATTCCTGCATATTAAACCTCTACAATATTGTCTCGACATATTTCCTCTTATTATACCAAAGTTTTTTGTCTGCCCAATCTCTTTAATTTCCATGCCCAACACAAAATTTGTGGCACCAAGATTCTTCGTGTCAAATTTAGAGGACAAATGATTTTTCACATCCTCGATAATCTCCTTCCCGTTTCCTATCAACAACATATCATCCACATACAAGACCAAATAAATAAGATGATCACCAATTAATTTGAAACACACACAGTGACCAGCTTTGCTCCATGTGGATCCAAGTCCCAACATATAAGTATCAAAATTTTTATACCACGTCCTTGGTGATTTGTTTAACCCATACATGGACTTTTTTTAGCTAGCATACCAACTCTTTCTTTCGCTTCACAGCAAATCCTTCTAGTTTCTTCATGTAGATTTCTTCTTCCAAATCCTCATGTAGGAATGTTGTCTTCACGTCCATATGTTCTACTTCGAAATCAAAAGAAACAACAACATATAAAAGAAATCAAATTGAAGTTAACTTGGAAACAAGAGAAAAAAACTCACCAAAGTCAATTCTCTCTACCTAGGAATAACCTTTTGCTACTAATCGAGCTTTGTATTTCTCCACTTTACCTTCTACGTTCAAATTCTTCATAAACACTCATTTGTTGCCAATGGGATTTCTTCCAATCAGCAACTCCACTAGATCCAAAGCCTCATTCTTGTCCAAGGCTGCCATTTCTTCAACCATGGCCTTTTTCCAGAGTTTTCCATCCTTTGAATCCATTTCCTCCCTAACAGTTCTAATAACATCATCCATAATAAACAAAGAAAAATTTGAACAAAAATCGGGTGGAGTATACCTTTATGGTTGTATTCTTTCCCGAACCGATCTCCTCAATATTGGAGTATGAGGATATTCTTCTTCTTATGCATGTTCGTATGTAGAGTGTAATTCATTATCCATCAACTCAAACTCTATTTTATCTAGTTCTTCCAACCTTTTTAAAACACCTTTAATTTCTCTAAATACCACATCTCGACTATACACCACCTTCTTAGTTTATGGGTTCCAAAACTTATAACCTTTCAAACCATCTTTATACCCAATAAAAATACAATTTTCAACATTTTTATCCAACTTACTCGTGTTTTCCTTTGGAACGTGAACATAGGCATCACAACCAAATGCCCTGAAATGTGTAAGAGAGGGTTTCTTACCATTCCATGCCTTGTGTGGAGTATTTTTGTCCAGCGTTGATGAGGGTGATCGATTTACCAGGTAACATGCAACACCCACTACCTCTGCCTAGAATTCATGTCCTAACCCTGCACCACTGAGCATGCTCCTTGATTTTTCCATTAACGTCTTGTTCATCCTTTCTACAACTCCATTATGTTGAAGTGTGCATGGAGTAGTCATCTACCTTGTTATACCGCACTTCTTATAGAATTCTTTGAATTCATTTATGCATAATTCTCCATCATTATCCATCCTCATCACCTTATTTCTCTTCTCTATCTGAATCTCCACAAGAGCCTTAAACTCTTTGAATTTGTCAAAGACGTCAAATTTATTTCTAAGGAAATAAATCCATGTATTCCTCTAGAAGTCATCTATAAATGAGACATAGTATGCAGATTTTCCCAGTGATGGAACCGACACAGGTCCAAACACATCATTGTGCACCAATTGTAAAATCTCCTCTGATCTCATAGCTCTATAGGAGAATCTTACACGATTTTGCTTCCCATATAAACAATGTTCACTAAAATCAAAATCAAGAGAGAAATCGAGCATACCTTCAACCATAACTTTACCGTGTAGTGCTCAAAGGCCCTTGTCTTTGATATTCCTCAGTCTTTGATTCCACAACATAGTCTTTTCTCCGAAGACTATAGGAGTTTTTTCTTCTTCGGCTCCAATATCAGGAACAACAGAATTGTTCCACCCGTCACTAATAGTGCTTCCCTGAACATTTTTATCCTCCCCACCTAGGTTTAGTTCCCTTAAATGACATGTTGAGCTCTTAATGAGCATATTATTGTAATGGCCTTGATCCCTATGTTGACAAAGCTTCGAGCTTCTGAAAAATCCGATTTACCGTAGGTACCATCCTTAGAATGAGGCGAAGAATCTCGTGGGTTTCTTAAAACTTTGATATCAACTTGTAGTGTTTCCCTACCCAAAATGGAACACAAAGAAAATAATGGGGGTGCTTGCAGACCCAAGGGTGGATTGCACTTACAAAATCTAGGTTATGGAGAAAAAAATATTCAAATAAATTGTTTGATTGTATTGATAATAAAAAAAAAGGTAAAACACCTCACTTAAAGTTGAAGTCGCTACAAAAAGTTGCATTTTTCAAATTAGAATATGAGACTATAAAGGCCTAGAAGTAAAACATAATTATCACAAAATCATGAGTGTAATAGACCCACTTGCTAAAACAGATTTAAAACTCCCTAAAGAAAATAAAATTAACACGTGCAGCTGGCACATAAAATTACCTCATGCATCTAACAACATAATAAAAACTCATGAATGCATGGTATTTACACATACTCATCAACATTCAAATAAACATTACATAGTGGAAATAAACCATAGCAAACATAACAAAAAACTTATATTTTATTGAGGAAACCAATTGGTTGTGTACAAAGGATGTTTCTCCCAACCATAGGCTTGCTATTTGTTTTCTCTCAACAACAAGCCACCTCCAAGTTGAGGCTATGATTCCAAAGAGTTCTAGCTCCTTTGTCCATTGTTCACATACTCAGCAGCCCAATTCTCATGTTTCTATTCCAACAGCAATTCCAATTTATCGTCTTTCTTTCCCCTCAACCTGCACAACCCAAGGAATGGGATCCCCCCTCTCTGCCACGCAATCCCTTGGGCCTTCCCACTTCCCTCTAAGGCTCCAATGTACATGGATTGTAAGGAAATATCTTAGTTGGGGACTCCATGAATTATCATGTGTTCCAGGAATGTTCACTATAGCGTTCTCAAGGTTCTTGAGCATTTTCCTAAACAAAAAACGGTCCCACTTACAAGCACATATGCCTCATTTTCAACATAAAAACTCAACCCAATAATCTTGTTCTCAAACCCAACATGGCTTGTGCTCTTTCCCAACACCAAGCTCTCCTCTTGCTACCAAAAATCAGCATGTAAAAACTATCCCCAAAAACCACTCGAATTTCCTTTTCTCTCATGCAAGATTTGACTCACATTTCCCAAAAAGTAGTTGTACTTAACACATAATGTCATAAATTAGTGAGAAGGCTTTTTCCACCCACCACATCATTCAAATAGATCTTTCCATAATTGTAAGAAGATAAACATTAATATGGAATGTCTTGGATTAATATAAATGGGTAACCATTTGGACCCCCACTTTAGCCCCCTCTTTGTGGAAGCATAGCCCCCCATCGTTATCATCCCTCTCGTATCGCAGCCAACGATTTATTTTGATTAATGATTTGAATGTACATTTTTACATAGCTCGACCCTTGGCCATATCAATTTGTACATGCTATTTGCCCCAAAACATATCGACTCACCCGAATAAATCGCATTTATACAATTACATTATAATTTGTGAGGATTAAAATTGGGGATGTTACAGTGAGCATGCATACAAAATATCTCATGTTCATATAGCTCAGTGCTCAATAAAGATGTTGTGGTAAGGTACCGGACACTTTCACTCCAAATCCAACTTAGAGATTGGCAAATCTTTTGGTGTATTAGTACTTCATAAACCACCCATGTTTCACAGCATTTGTTACTGTGGAATTATCATACGCATACATGGCTTGCTTGATTTTACAATATTATTATAGAAATATTCCTCAACAAGGGGTATGTTATTTGGGTTTTAGTAAACCTACAGTTAAGAAATCACAAAGACAATCACAAGCAATGGGGACCTATAAATCGTATGAGCCCCTAAGTGATGTTTGTATCAAAGTGAGGGAAAATGCTATTGGATCAACATTGATACTTACACTCCAAAGCTAGCTTCAAATTGGAAAATTTTTGGTGTGTATAGTACCCTCATACACCCATTTTTTTGTGAATGTGGAAGTGTTGTCAAATGTTGAATTATTGTACAAGATTTTGTTTTTTACTTTTCTCATATTCCAACCTCTTATTCTCATGACATTAATTTTTAAGTATCATCAACTTCAACAACTTTTCAACAATCACACAAATTAGTCAAAGTTGGATAATTTATTTAATGGATCCAATTAGTCCCTAGACATACTACCACATTTTATCCTTGATTTATTTAATCAAGGTTGGATAATTTATCTAATGGATCCTATTAGTCCCCAGACATAATACCACATTTTATCCTTGATTTTCAGCCTTTTCCATAAAAACATGTACTGAGCCTATTTCTTTGGGGGTTGGTTGCACCTTTTTTGCGTTCTTTTAGGGGGAGTTCTGGATTTTTTTTGCGTTCTTCTAGGGGGAGTTCTCTCTAGATTTTTCATGATTTTCAGCTCTTTTCCATAAAAACATGTACTGAGCCTATTTTTGGGGGGGGTTGGTTGCACTTTTTTGCGTTCTTTTAGGGTTTTAGGGGGAGTTCTCTCTCGATTTTTCGTCTTCCACCAACGATTTTTTGTTGTCTGTCTTCCACCAACTAGAACCTGCCATTTGTATTAAAAATTTGATGTACATCACTTCTTCTTCCATAGCCATGTGATGTATGTGCTCTCACTTCACCGAATCCACAAGGCTATTTCATCGACTCTATGTGCTCTCACTTCACCGAATCCACACGGCTACTTCATCGACTCTATGTCTGCAACACTGGTCACAGTTGCACCCAAAGTGGATTAGAGTTTGCAACACTGGTCACAGCTGCACCCAAAGTGGATTAGAGTTTGAATGTAGTGCAAGCTACAAAGACTGACAGAGGAACATGATTCATTACGGTTCACGGTTTCAGAGACTTGTTGCAAGTATACTATAATCTTGTTCATGCCTTATGTCCAGAGAATGCTTTCAGCCATCCATTTATCTGTCTCTATAATCCAGGATCTCCTCTTGTAATCCAGGATCTCCTCTTCCAGGATCTCCTCTTGTAATCCAGGATCTCCTCTTGTTGGAGGAAGATTGTTGTATGAGCCTGAATCACAGCTTTGCAATGAACGTCGCGAGTCGGGAATGGCCTTCACAGCATCCCTGTATTTGTAGTTTTTGGCTCTAGTGACTGGGTGAGGTGACTTATAGAAATCTGTAAGTAGAATTCTGCGGAATCATAATTCTGGGGCAACGGATCAGGATTCTGCGGAATTCGGGGGTCATGAGGGTAATTTGGAATGATTTCCGGTGGAATCGAGGGTGGTCTCGGGCTCGGAATGGCGGGATTAGGATCTACCGAGGGTTTGATGCGAGGCTTAGGGTTTTCTGCCGAGAAATGAACGGAAAAGGAGGAATTGCAGCAACGGGGAACGACAGGGTACTTACAAATATGGTCTGGTTTCCGGCGCCGGGAAATACTAAGGTTGGTTGCTTCAGAAAATAATATGCTTCTTCCTTGCCTGTAATTTCGTGTGTTTGACTTCGACATTTGCCTCAGAATGTGCGTCTTGCTCGGCAGCGACGCCATCGTTCTCAGCGGGGGAAGCTTGTTTGTTGTGAGAATCATTCATAGGGACTCGGACTGTCGCAGATTATCAACCGGACACTTCAAAATCGAATATTAGCAGGAGAATTAAAATTATCGATCCGTTCGTAAGAATATTTGAAGTTGCAAGTGTGGGTAGTGAGCGTAAAAATGATGCAAGAAGCCATAACAGGGAATTTTCATAGGTTCGAGTATCTTGTAGCGTTCAAACGGAGAGTCATGAACAGGTCTTTTGACAAGTGTGGTACGTGTGTAGGAATCTTAGACTACCAATTTTCAAATTTTGACATCTGTATATTTCTTATTTATATGGATTTTTATGCACATTCTTTGTACCCATCTCTATAAAGATAGTGGACATAGGCACTCGTATTAACCAGTATTACATTTGAATCCGGCAAATCCTTCAATTTCATCTTCATTTCGAATTTTATTGAGATTTTGAATATTTGAATTTCATTTTCATCTCGAAATTTGTTGTTATCATC
>SNQJ01S0007964.1:125304-148475 GCA_010110895.2 Picea sitchensis | reverse complement strand
AATATAACTTTTAACTTCTTGACTTTTCCCCCCCTTCAGTGTGAGACTATGACCTAGTGGGGGTGCCCAGGCCACTGAGTCTCCTCATTACCTCTCTAAGAGGTGGGGGACATTACACTTCGGAGAAAAGACTATGTTGTGGAATCAAAGACCGAGGAATATCAAAGACAAGGGCCTTTGAGTACTACACGGTAAAGTTATGGTTGAAGGTATGTTCGATTTCTCTCTTGATTTTTATTTTAGTGAACATTGTTTATATGGGAAGCAAAGTCATGTAAGATTCTCCTATAGAGCTATGAGATCAGAGGAGATTTTACAATTGGTGCACAATGATGTGTTTGGACTTGTGTCGGTTCCATCACTGGGAAAATCTGCATACTATGTCTCATTTATAGATGACTTCTAGAGGAATACATGGATTTATTTCCTTAGGAATAAATTTGACGTCTTTGACAAATTCAAAGAGTTTAAGGCTCTTGTGGAGATTCAGATAGAGAAGAGAAATAAGGTGATGAGGATGGATAATGATGGAGATTTTTTCATAAATGAATTCAAAGAATTCTATAACAAGTGTGGTAAAACAAGGTAGATGACTACTCCATGCACACTTCAACAGAATGGAGTTGTAGAAAGGATGAACAAGACGTTAATGGAAAAATCAAGGAGCATGCTCAGTGGTGCAGGGTTAGGACATGAATTCTAGACAGAGGTAGTGGGTGTTGCATGTTACCTGGTAAACCGATCACCCTCATCAACGCTGGACGAAAAGACTCCACACAAGGCATGGAATGGTAAGAAACCCTCTCTTACACATTTCAGGGCATTTGGTTGTGATGCCTATGTTCACGTTCCAAAGGAAAACACGAGTAAGTTGGATAAAAATGTTGAAAATTGTATCTTTATTGGGTATAAAGATGGTTTGAAAGGTTATAAGCTTTGGAACCCATAAACTAAGAAGGTGGGGTATAGTCGAGATGTAGTATTTAGAGAAATTAAAGATGTTTTCAAAAGGTTGGAAGAACTAGATAAAATAGAGTTTGAGTTGAAGGATAATGAATTACACTCTACAGAAGAACATGCATAAGAAGAAGAATATCTTCATACTCGAGTATTGAGGAGATGGGTTCGGGAAAGAATAAAACCATAAAGGTATACTCCACCCGATTTTTGTTCAAAATTTTCTTTGTTTATTATGGATGATGTTATTAGAATTGTTAGGGAGGAAATGGATTCAAAGGATGGAAAACTCTGGAAAAAGACCATGGTTGAAGAAATGGCAGCCTTGGACAAGAATGAGGCTTTGGATCTAGTGGAGTTGCTGATTGGAAGAAAGCCCATTGGCAACAAATGGGTGTTTATGAAGAAGTTGAATGTAGAAGGTAAAGTGGAGAAATACAAAGCTCGGTTAGTAGCAAAAGGTTATTCCTAGGTAGAGAAATTGACTTTGGTGAGGTTTTTTCTCTTGTTTCCAAGTTAACTTCAATTAGATTTATTTTATATGTTGTTGTTTCTTTTGATTTTGAAGTAGAACATATGGACGTGAAGACAACATTCCTACATGAGGATTTGGAAGAAGAAATCTACATGAAGAAACTAGAATGATTTGTTGTGAAGCGAAAGAAGAGTTGGTATGCTAGCCGAAAAAAGTCCATGTATGGGTTAAAGAAATCACCAAGGATGTGGTATAAAAAAATTGATACTTATATGTTGGGACTTTGATTCACATGGAGCAAAGCTGGTCACTCTGTGTATTTCAAATTAATTGGTGATCATCTTATTTATTTGGTCTTGTATGTGGATGATATGTTGTTGATAGGAAACGTGAAGGAGATTATCGAGGATGTGAAAAATCATTTGTCCTCTAAATTTGACACAAAGGATCTTGGTGCCACAAATTTCATGTTGGGCATGGAAATTAAAGAGATTGGGCAGACAAAAAACTTTGGTAAAATAAGTGGATATATGTCGAGACAATATTGTAGAGGTTTAATATGCAAGAATGTAAACGATAAGGGTTCCTATTCTTGTAGGTGTAAAGTTATATGCGGATTAGTGTCCAAAGACAAAAGCAGATGAAGATGACATGTCCTGTGTTCCATATGCTAGTGTGGTTGGCAGTTTGATGTATGCAATAGTTTGTACTAGATTGGACATTGCAACACATTTAGTGGGAGTTTTGAACATGTATATGTCAAAACTGAGGAAGGAGCATTGAGAAACAATAAAGAGGGTTTTTAGGTATTTTCATGGTACTCCTAGTTATTGATTGTGCTACCAAGGAAGTCTAGGATTGGATGGAGTTTTGGACTTACATGGTTTTGTTGATGCATATTGGGATGGAGATATGGATCAAATATATACAAGTGGGTATGTGTTTAACCTCTTTTGAGGAGCAATTAGTTGGATGAGAAAAATGTAGGCTGTAGTGGCACTCTCAACTATAGAAGCTGAATACATGACAACCACTCATGCAAGCAAAGAAGCAATATGGTTACAAAGATTGTGTTAAGGTATTGGGTTGGTACAACAAGTTGTAAGGATAGATTGTGATAGTTAGAGTGTGATCTTATCGACGAAGAACCCAACTTATCATTCATAGACAAAGCATATTGATGTTCAATATCAGTTTGTGAGAGACATGGTTGGAGAGAAGAAGGTGTTATTGATGAAGGTATACACTTTGAGGAATGTTGTAGATTCGTTGAAAAAGTCTGTGATCAATGAGAAGTTTTCTTGATGTAGAGAAACAATGGGCATTGCTACCCTAGATTGTTGACTATGTAATCATGTAACCCCTTGTATGCAAAGAAAACAAGTGAGAGAATGTAGGCTATGTGTTATATTCTTTGCACAACCAACCCCATGAGTTGTGTTGCACTGGGTGTGTGTTATATTCTTTGCACAACCAACCCCATGAGTTGTGTTGCATTGGGTGTATGGGGGAGGGGGTCACCTAGCATAGCCCCCAAAAATGTTTTTTGGTCAAGCTTTTTTATGTTTTGGAAGTTTTTGGCACATGGTTTTTGTCGATGGATTTCTAGTTCTAGTTAAGGAATTAGGCTTTGACTCCATCCGGTCAATGGATTAGGGTTTGGATGCCGTGGGATCATATATATATATATATATATATATTGTGGCTTGTAAAACAATGAAGAGTATGATTAATAAAGAATTAGAGGTGCTAATTTCTCCTCGCCATTACATATTTTCTATTTTGCCATTAATCCATTTGCAATAATTTATTGTATAAGGTTAAAAATCTACAATTAAAAAACATTTAGATTGATCAAATGCATCCCTAAATTCAAGAACCTCCATTGGGTTCAACAAGAACTAGGTATTCAACTCATGTGCATATGGATTGTACCTCATCAATGTTTTCAATTTGTGAATATGCAAGTGGTGTGTCTTTCTAATTTGAAATTTCTCTTGGCTTTTGTGGGTCTATTAAGATATTTCCATTCAATTTAAATGTATAACCATTGTCAACTAAGATTTTCCTCCTCAATCAACCTTAAATGGTAGTTTGTGTTGTTATGATAACATAATCATGTAGATCATCCCATGACATTATGATTTCCCTAATGCCCCCATAATTTTCACTGTTATATTCATATCTAACCATGGATTCTTCATTAATATCAACATGATTAGATCTCATCTTTTTGTGATTTAAAGGGGTTTCATGAATCTCAACAATACATTCATGATCAATTGGAATGGAAACATCCTTAGGCATGCTTCTTTTGCATTTCTCTTGTTGCTTTTTTTTTTGAACAAGAGTTGCAACATTACTTGCACCAATGCCAACATCATGCTCATTTTCATGTTACTAAAGGTTTAAACTGGACCTTCTCACCTTTCTAGCCTTATAAGGCTCTTGGGTTTCCTTTCTTCTCTATTGTTTATATGTCTCTTCCTCTATAGTTTGAACCTTTGGTACTCTTTTTTGAACTTTTTCTTACTTTTTGTGCCTTATATATATGAAAGACACCGATGACATCCATGAAATTTTCCTCTATAATATAAATCTCCCCCAACATACATATTGAAAGTGACATACCATAATCCCGTAAAAATAAAATATTTAACATTTTGGTATTAAATATGCTAGAAATAATATCATGAAATTTACAATAATATATAAAAACCTAAAAAAGAACAAAAAAACTAACTTTCCTGTCCTCATTGTATTTCACAATAGATGCACATAGTTTTGCAAAACCTTATTGTCTGTTACAATTGCTCGGATTGAAACTATATTTAGATTTCACATATCTCTAGACTTATTACAAGTGCATAGACAATCTTTGTGTTGAATGCCACATATATATCTCGTAACAAGTCAAATGTTTGATAATTCGATTGAATGTTTTTAAATTCAACACAATACAAAAATATACTTTCTCCATTAGCACTTTCTTTTGTACTGAAAATATCATAATGGTTCATTTTGTTTTCCCTTTTAGTGGATTTCCAATCTTTAGTATTTTTTATAATTTTTTGGAGCTCAATTTGATGGACCTTAAACAATAAGTGTTTGTTTTTTGTTGACTAACAATATTAAAAACACTAACTGTAGTTTTGGAGCTGTTATTGCAGATTTTGATCCAAAGACATTCATAAATAACCTCTTTGATGCCAATTTCTCCAAACGAAACATAAAACATAATTTAATTTTTTAATAGAAATAAATTTTATACAAACTAATAAACAATAAAAGCGAACAAAATCACTTGAATGATAATAATAAAAACATTAAAAAGCATATATAAAAGAAATCAACATTGGAACAATTGATATTTACATATTATTATAAAAAATTATTAAAGAAAACTTGTTTAAAACCATTTAAAAAGATCATTATTAAAATACAAAAAGGATATAGAACAAACTAAACAACAAATTAACAAATTCAAAAACCAGAAAAACAAATAAAAAAGGAGTTAAAAAGCTATAGTAGAAATAATTTTTTTTGAGAATTTTATTTAAAAAAGAAAAAAATTTAAAAAATAAGTAAAAGAGGCAAAAAGTAGTAGCAATAAAAATAAAAAACTAAAAAAAACTAAAAACAATTCACCAAGATGGGGTGTTTGGGAAGTGATTTCACACCTCTGTCATGCCATTAGCTAGTAGCTATGATATCTACCCAATGATAAAAGGAGGCACATACCACATGCATATGGTTAATGTGGAGGAGGAGGAGGAGGACACTCATCACCTGGTTAGGGAGGAGTACATTGGTCGACATGCATCACTTGTATACATTCGTTACTTGAGGATATAGTACAATACCCAAATATGAACTCTTATGGCCATGATATTTCTAGCATGTTGTAAAATCATAGCTTGCAAGGGCACGCCATTGAGCTCAAGGATATGGGGTGTTGGAATCATTGTCATTGATGTCAAAGGATTAATGTCATCATTGGTGTCATATTAGGACTTTACAAATACACACAACTTTTCCAAGATTGATTTATATATAGGTTTACAAGTATATTAGAAAAGGGGTACACGTGAAAGAGTAAAAAATGAAATGGTGGTTTCAAACCCATGGATTTGGAAGGCCTTGTATTTGCCCATGGTTTTTGGAAAAGTGAAATAAAAAAAATGAATTAATTATTTAACTAATATGTGTCGTGTCTTTTTGAATTAACATGTCCATTGATGAAGGGTTATGATAAAGTATAAAAAGAGAAAGTATTGAGAGAAAGTGTGTGGGTGAAAAATGTAATAACATTTGAAAGAGTGGATGAGAAAAGATTGAATATCATTCCAAAAGCGGAGAGTTGCAAAATCAATTCCAGGTCAGCTTGAAATTTTCACGATAACTTTATTTTTTGGGATGTTTCAGATTATAGAATTTTGAGGAGATGGAGGCGATATATTTGGATACATGTGGTCAAAATTTCAGACATTGGTTTACTATACTTTCAGAGATATGCCCTATGGAAGTTAGGGTTCCTGAATGCTCCTGAAATCAGTTTCAAATAGGTCAGTTTATCATTTTCGCTATAACTTATTTTCTGGGATGTTTCAGACCGTGAAAATTTCAAGGATTTGAGAAGACATACAAAACTAACTTAGGTAAAAATTTTAGAATTGTTTTTCGCCACACCTTCTAATATATACCCTAAGGAATTTAGGGTTTCTGAATGGTCCTGAAATTAGTTTCAAACAAGGCAGTTTGACGTTTTCTCTATAATTTTTTTCTAGGACTTTTCAGATTGTGAAATTTTCAATGATCCGAGGAGACATACCAAATTACCTTAGGTAAAAATTTCAGAATCAGATTTGAAAAATTGGATACATGACATGCTGTACAAGTTTGTTCATGGGAAGAGGCCAAAAACAACAAGCTTTGGGAAAGTTACCATAAATTTCATTTGAAAATTCAAATTTTGATCAGATCTGGTGAAGGAAGAAGTAGCAATAGACTCAATGAAGGCAATGTGAATCTTATCATCTTTTGAAGAATTTATATGTACTAAATTGTAACTTGAAGGTTGGTGCCACTCAAACAAAGAGATTGGTGTCTCTTGCTAAGTTGGTGCTTAGATGTGGGGATTGGTGTCTACGAAGATATGTAAGAGTATGTTGGTGCCTGCTAGGGTTTGTACTAGTAGGGATTGGTGTCTCTAGTAGGTTGGTGCCTACAAATATTTGTAATAGTAGTTTGGTTCCTATAAAGAATTATAAAGAGAAGTTTCATGGTTTTTTCCTGAAAGGGTTTCCATGTAAATATTGTGTTCCATGTTCTACAATTAATATATCTCATATGTGATTGTTTTACTATGGTTGATGAATGTTTGAAAAAAAAAATAGTCTTATACTGATTCACCCCCCCCTAGTATAAGTGTGTGCTCAACAATTGGAATCAGAGTGGGTTCCTTCAAAAATAGTCTAACCATTGGAAGGTAGATCTTCAGAGCACACAAGGCTAGTCAAGAAAGTTTCTCGAAAAGCAAGGCTCCATTTTTTGACGGAACAAACTATGCCTTCAAGAGCATAAGGATGCAAACCTTTTTAATGGCTCTTGGTTCCGATATTTGGAAATATGTTGTGACTAGTTATAAAGTTCCAACATATCCACCAACAGATCAGGTTGGAAAGAAGGATAGTGAAAATAATGCAAAAGCCATGAATGCCATATTGTGTGGTCTGTCAGAATCAGATTTTGTCAAGGTAATGCATTGCGAATGAGAAAAGAACATTTGGAACAAACTTCAAAACATCTATTAAGGCGAAGATGAGGTTAAGAACGAAAAGCTACAAACTCATAGAAGACAGTTCGAGAGTTTGTAAATGAAAGACACATGAAATGTTGCATCCTATCTCCTTCACGTGGATGAAATTGTCAACACCATCAGAGGACTTGGTGAAAAGGTTGAAGAACCAATGATTGTGCAAAAGGTGATAAGGTCACTTCCCTTAAGATTTGATGCCAAAGTTTCCGTCGTTGAAGAAATGAAGGATATTGATTCATTGACAATGGATGAATTGCATGGGATTCTCACAACATATGAATTGATGACTGAGAAAGAGAATCCATCAAAGTGAGAAGCGAACTTCAAAGCTTCAAAGAAGACGCAAAACAAACAACATAAATCAAGTGACTGTTCCAGCTGTGAATCAGACGCAAAGGAAGCACATTTTGTGAGAAATCTCAAAAAGGGATCTGGAAAATACAAAGGTAAGCTTGCTTTTAAACACTTTAGTTGTGGAAAAGTAAGACATTTTGCTGGTAAGTGTCCATATGTGAAAAATGAAAGTAGTGATGATAAAGAAGACCATAATGTAAAGAAAGGGAGTAAGAATCATCAATACAAAAAGAATAAGCATAAAAAGAAGAAGAACACTTATAATCAAAAGAATAGTCTCTACTCAAAATGGGACAGTGACTCTTCTGAAGAGAGCAATGAAAGTATCTCCAATAATGACATAGAGGAAACTCTCTTCATGGCAATGGAAGCAAATGATGATACTTTGGAAAATTAATACAAAGGGAAAGAAATGATGGATTCAAAAGAGCAACAAAATGCTGAAATAAATGTGGAAGTGGATCTTGAAGAAGAACTCATTTGTTCCTTAAGCGAAATAAATATGCTTGAGAAAAACAATTTGAAACAAAAGGAGAAACCACAGAAATATGAAGAGGAGGATTGTGATGTAAAAACAAAAATGCCACAAAGCCTTGAAGAAATAAATAATACTATTATCGACCTAAAGATTAATGTAGACAAGGTAAGAAGGACAAAAGAAGTGGTGATAATCCAGCTAAAGAAAAAGGAAGAAAATTGCGAGAAGATGGAAACTGAAATTGTTTCCTTAAGAAAAGAATTGGAGAATTCAACTGCTCAGTTGAATAGAAGCTTGAAGTTGGAAAATAACACTGAAATATTAGATGATATCATCAAATTCCAAAGGTCACCATTCATTAAAATTGGTCTTGGCTATGATAAGAGTTAGATGACCACCAAAGAAGATTCAAAAGCTACAGAGTCACTGAAGAAAGTAAATGAAGGAAGATCTAAAAGCTATGCTGATGTACTAAAAAAGCCCCGTCAGTGACGAAGACAACAAGAAAAGAGAAAATGATGTTCCGCATAAAATTGACATTCCTCCCAAGGAAAACAAGGACATATTTAGAAGATATTTTCCACCAAGATGGCCTTGCACAACTTGGTACCAAAACTCTTTCCTTGGTTATTATTTTTCTTGCAATCACCTTGGTCATAAAGAAATAGATTGTAGAGCACATGAAATAAATAATTATGTATGGAACAAAAATAGAAGTACTTATGGGTTATCAAATAGAAACTATAATTCATTTGCTCCATTATTTGATTACAATGTTGTATGTTATAAGTGCAACAACTATGGTCATATAGCACGTTTTTTTAGAAGTGACCCAGTGGGAACTTATAGACAAAACAAGGAAGTGGATACCCTTGCCAAACAAAAGAAAGAACACACAAGAGTTTGGAAAAGGAAGCAAGAGTAAGAAAATCACAAGGAGGAGGAATCTATGCTTTTGCAAACTGCCCTTCATGGTTGAAACAAAGCAAACCAATGGTACATTGACAGTGGATGCTCAAGCCACATGATAGGTGACAAGTGAAATTTTCTCACTTTGAAAGAAATTAATGAAGGTAGTGCGACATTTGGAGATAATGCTAACACACAGATAGATGGAAAATGTAGTCTCAGTTTTAATAATGGAAATAATAAAACATAAAATGTCTTGTATGTTGACGGTTTGAAATACAATCTTCTCAGTGTTAGTCAAATGTGTGATCAAGGACATAATCTCACATTTCACTCTTAAAGCTGTGAGATAAGGAAGAAAGGCTCAAGAAGACTAGTGGAAAATGCATATAGAACATCAAATAATGCATATATCCTCAATAAGATCAACGAAGAAAAACCTATATGGGACAAATAGATGAAATATGGTTATGGCATAGAAGAATAGGCCATATTAACTTTGATAATCTAGTAAAAATCAACACTAAACCAGAAGTGAGAGATAAGCCAAATATTGCTAAACCTTCAAACGATGTTTGCAAGAAATGTCACCATGGAAAACATACAAGAACAAGCTTCAAATCAAAGGAGTACTCAACAACAAAGCCATTGGAACTTATTCATGCATATCTTTATGGGCCTACAACAATACAAAGTCTATAGGGTGAAAATTACTTGATGTTGCTCATTGATGATTACTCTCGAGTGACACAGATTATGCTTCTAAAAGAAAAATATGAAGTGTTTGATAAGTTCAAAGCATTCAAAGCCTTGGTTGAAAACGAAACTGATTTGAAAATCAAATGCTTGGAATCAGATAGAGGAGGTGAGTTTATCTCAAATAATTTTGAAGAGTTTTGTGAGCTTCATGGAATAAAGAGACATTTTTCAGCTACATGGACTCCACAACGAAATGGAGTGGTAGAAAGGAAGAATCAAATAGTACAAGATATGGCTGGAACAATGCTAAATGAATCGAAGCTATCAAACATGTTTTAGAGAGAGCCAATCAACATCACTGTCTACATTCTAAATAGAGGCAAAATCAGAGTCAACAACAACAAAACACCTTATGAATTATGGAAGGGTAGACCAACAACATTTAAATACTTCAAAGTTTTAGGAAGCAAGTTCTCCATAAAAAGAGATGATTAGGACTTGGGAAAATTTGAATCCAGATCTGATGGAGGTATCTTTCTTGGTTATTCATTAAGAAGCAAGGCTTATCGATGTTACAATAAGCTATTGGGAAAAATCATAGAGAGTGCCAATGTGAAAGTGGATGAAGCAGGACATCAAAAGGTGAAAGTACATGTTCAAACAAAGGAGCCAAGACACTAAGATGAATAAGTAGAAGAAGAAGGAGAACGAAATGAAGAAGAAGAAACAGAATGTCAAAATACAAAGACATCATCTAGATTTGTCCAAAAGAATCATTCAGAAAATCAAATTCTTGGTGATAAAGATACAAGAGTTAAAAGAAGATTAACAAGTAGACCAGAATGTGCAAAATTCTCTTTGCTATCTAAAATAGAGCTTAATAAATTTATATAATCTAGCAAAGACAAACATTCGATTGATGCCATGGAAGAAGAGCTGAATCAAATTGAGAAGAATGAGACATGGGAACTTGTCCGAAGACCAAAATATAAAAATGTGATTGGCACCAAGTGGGCTTTTAGGAACAAGTTGAATGAAGATGGAAAAGTAATAAGAAATAAAGCAAGACTGTTTTGTAAAGGCCATGCTCAAGTTGAAGGTATTGATTTCGAAGAAACCTTTTCCCCGGTTGCAAGACTAGAAGCTTTCAAAATGTTTTTGGCATTTGCGTGTTTCGAGAAATTCAAAGTCTAACAAATGGTTGCCAAGTATTCCTTTATCGATGGAAATTTAGAGGAAGAAGTATACATTGAATAACCAAAAGGATTCTTATTATAAAAAAACAAGGATCATGTATGCAGATTGAAGAAAGCACTTTATGGGCTAAAACAAGCTCCCAAAGCCTGGTATTCAAGACTTGAAAAATATCTACAACAACAACGGTTCAAAAGAGAAATTGTTGAGAATAATCTATACATCAAGACGGTAAGAGAAATCTAGATGACATCATTTTTGGAGGCAGTATGAGCAAAATGTGCCAAGAGTTTGCAATAGAAATGAAAAATGAATTTGAGATGTCTATACTTGGTGAATTGTCATTCTTTATTGGTTTACAAATTTCTCAATCCGATAAAGGCATATTCATTTCACAAACCAAGTATATCATGGAAATGTTGAAGAAGTTGAGAATGGAAGATTGTGCACCGATTAACACACCCATGGTCACATATTGTAAATTGAGCAAAGATGATGAATCTCTAGAAGCAAATCAAACATTGTACAAGTCAATGACTGGCAACCTATTATATGGGAAAAGATCAAGGCCAAACAATATGCAAACAATAGGATTAGTTGCATGGTTGCAAGATGCACCAAAACAAACTCATGTGCAAGCAGTGAAAACAATATTCAAATATCTAAAGCGAACCTTGGACTTTGTCTTGTGGTACTCAAGAGGTGAATATTTTACTCTAACAACATACACAGATGCATATTGGGCAAGTAGTGTTGATGATATGAAAAGTACAAGTGGAGGATGTTTCTTTCTTGGCAATAATCTAATGTCTTGGTTGAGAAAGAAACAACCTTTGGCTTCTCTATCCACACCGGAGGCCGAGTATATAGCAAGAACATCATGTTGCACACAGGTTCTTTGGATGAAGCAAACATTGCCAGATAATAAGGTGGAATATGATAATCCAATATCAATAATTTGTTACAACACAAGTGCAATAAATATTTTGAATGAATCCTGTTATGCACTAAAAAACAAGGCATATTCCAATAAAGTATCAGTTCTTAAAAGAAAAAGTAGCATAACGAAATGTCAAGTTGAAATACAGTGTGACCAAAGAAAAAATTCTGAATATTTTCACAAAACCCCTTCCTAAGGAGACATTTTAATATCTTAGACAGAAATTGGGAGTAATATCCATCTCATTACTAAGTGCTTAAGGATATGTACAAGCTCAGGGGGGAGAATCCCTTTTCCATTGATGTCAAAGAGGGAAAGTTGCAGATAGGGGGGAAATTATTTCTATGTCCGGTGGACTATGTGTTTCGTTGCAGGATTGCCATCGATAACAAAGGGGGAGATTGTTGGAATTATTGTCATTGATGTCAAAGGATTAATGTTCTCATTAATGTCATATTACAACTTTACAAATACACACAAAATTTCCAATATTTATTTACATATAGGTTCACAAACATATTAAAAAAAAGGGGTGCAATGAAAAAGTAAAAAGTAAAATGGTGGTTTTAAACCCATGGTATTTTTCCATGGTTTTTGAAAAAGTGAAATAAAAAAAGGGAATTAATTATTTAATTAATGTGTGTCGTGTCTTTTTGAATTAACATGTCCCTTCATGAAGGGTTATGATAAGCATGAAAATAAAAAGTATCGAGAGAAAGCGTGTGGGTGAGAAATGTAATAACATTTGAAGAAGTGGATGAACAAAGATTAAATATCATTCCAAAAGGGGAGAGTTGAGAAATGAGTTTTAGGCCAACTTGGAATTTTCACAATAACTTATTTTCTGAGAAGTTTTAGACCATGAAATTTCGAGGAGATAAAGATGATATCTTTGGGTAGCTGTGGTTAAAATTTCAGATGTTGGTTCACTATAATGTTTGAGATATTCTCTATGTAAGTTAGGGTTTCTAAATAGTCCTAAAATCAGTTTCAAATAGGTTAGTTTGGAATTTTCGCTGCAACTTTTTTTATGGGACTTTTCAGACTTTCAAATTTTTCAGGGATCTAAGGAGACATATAGAAGTACCTCAGGTAAAAAATCCAGACTTTGGTTCGCTATACCTTATGAGATATACTCTGTGGAATTTAGGGTTTCTGAATGGTATTGAAATCAATTTCAAATAGGTCAACTTAGAATTTTCTCTAGAACTTTTTTCTGGGACTTTTCAAACAGTGAAATTCTCAAGGATCCGAGGAGACGTACCAAAGTACCTCAGGTAAAAATTTCAGAATCATATTTGAAAAATTTGATATGTGGCATGTTGTACAAGTTCGTTCTTAGGAAGAGGCAAAAAACAACAAGCTTTGGGAAACTTACCATGAATTTCATTTGGAAATTCAAATTTTTGTCAGACCTGGTGAAGGAAGAAGTATAAAACAAACTCATTGAAGGTAATGTGAATGTTATCATCTTTTGAAGAATTCATATGTTATAAACTGTAACTTGAAGGTTGGTGCCACTCAAACAAAGTGATTGGCGTCTCTTGCTAAGTTGGTGCTTAGCGGCAAGGATTGGTGTCTCTATTAGATTGGTGTCTATGCAGATATGTAAGAGTAGGTTGGTGCCTACCAGGGTTTTTACGAGGATTGGTGTCTCTAGTAGGTTGGTGCCTACAAATATTTGTAATGGTAGGTTGGTTCCTACAAAGGATTATAAAGAGATTTTTTGTGGTTTTCTCCCAAAATGGTTTCCACGTAAATCTTGTGTTCCATGTTCTGTAGTTAATAGATCTCATATATGCTTGTTTTCCTATGGTTGATGAATGTTTAAAACAGTAAAAAAAAAATTAGTCTTATACTAATTCACCCCCCACACTCAATATAAGTGTGTGCTCAACATGGGGGTTTATATTTCTAGCATCCTCCTTAGTTGACATATGGATTCTCCCATTTTCCTTAGTTGACATAGTTGGCGTCAAAACCTAGCCAACTGGAGAAAGGTCGAGGAGAACCAAATGAACGCAGAGAGGGGAAGCGTTGGGGCACAAATGGACTATGAGGTCCGTATTCTATTTTATGATGTTGAACACCTCAAGGAGGCAGATGAAACAATGAGTAAGGAAAAGTAATAACACGAGAAAGGGAAGGAGGATGATCCAACTACTAGGCATAGAGGTAGATTTATACTTTCCTCTCATAATACTTTCTAGGAAATGAAACTTGGACATACTCAAATTGGGGGGAAAAATGCAGAAGCTTAGTGTATTATGTAGGGTTTCAAGGGTAGGCATAGGGTCACCATAGTTCACCACTTGAACAATTTGGAGGAGAAGGTCCAAGGTCATATATCTACCACCAACAACAAGCATATAGAGAAGGACTTGGACCACATCATACTGGACATTGGATTTTCAAGAAGCTAGACCACTAGGTACTTATTGACTTTAGATATCTATTCGCATACCATGGAATTGATTGTATGTCACATGGATTCGGTCTTATATAGAAGCAATTCCTAACGGAAATAAATTAAGGATGAGTCGCTATAACTCAATGATAGATAATATTTCTTTTTGCAAGTCCTCCAAGGCTTAGAATGGGTTCCAGAGGATGATGAAGAGGGATAAGGAGAAGACCACCAGGCTAGTGATGACTCCCAACACCTTATATCCCTAAATGAAGTGGAGGAATAACGTGAATGATATTAATTCAACTCTATCTCTTTGATTCCAACTTTATATGTTTTATTTCAAAAGTTTTAGGTGCCATGGGCATATATTTTTTCAAAGTTGTTCTTTTTAAATTATGATAGGATATATGGGTAATAGACGAAGTTATACTTTATACTTCTTTCCATGGTTTACGTTAAGCTACAAAGACTAAGACATACACAAATTGTTTTGAATTTTTTTATTATGATAGTACTCATGCCAAGGAGTTGACATATTATTATGCAAAACTCAGTTTGAAATTCCTCAACCAAATTCTCTATTAGCACGAAAATATTTAGCCACATGTTATATATAAATGATGACATAGAAGCTATACATAAAAACCATTCCCTCCCCCCTCGTCCTCCCTTTTCCCACCGCCACCTTCCACTCCTCTTATTCCTCCTCCCTTCTTCCTTGCCTCCTCCCCTTCCTTGCATGTGACTCGATTCGGCTAGGTAGGGAAGGGGAAGAGGGGGAGGAGAGGGAGGCGAAGAGGGGAGGGTTTTTATTTATTTTTGTTTATAGGAGAGGGAGGGGGTTAGGGGAGGGTTTTTATTTATTTTTGTTTATTTATCATTTTTAAAATGATTTGTTTTGATTTTTAACATTTTTTAGTTTTTAAAATTTAGTGTTGATTTTTTTAAAATTAATTATTATTATTTTTAATTTTTAATATTTAATATATGATTATTATTATTTATTTATTTATTTATTATTTGGTTTCTTTTATATTGGGCTTTTCTCTATATATATATTAAGATTTTTTTTATTCACCCCTTAAAACATTTAAAATTTCTAAAGCTTTGGTTTTAAAATTTTATATATCTATATATATTTTGTTAAAAAAAATAGAATAAAAAAAATAGAAAAAACCTACAGTTTTAAATTTTGTTCTTTATTAACCTTTGATTCGTCAATGCCTCCTCTTGAATTTTCCTTAGTCAACTAGAAGCTCCCTTTTGAATTGCTCCAAGACTTTAATGAATGCTTCCAAAGATTGAATAAATAGTGCAAAATAAGAAAGAAGAGTGTGTTTATATAGAAAGATTAGGCTTAACATTGTTATTGTTATTCTTAATTTATGGGGGATAACTAAAAAAATAATAAAATAATTAATTACCTAATACATTATTTACTATAATATCTTAAAATATTAAATAAAAAAATTATAAAATAGAATATAAAGTAATAAATGTAGAAGATGTTTTGCACGAAAATATTAGAGGTAAAATTTCATTCTCTAAATTATAAGAAGAGAGGGTAGATAGTTGTACCTTTCTATGTTCTTAGTTCAAAAAATTATGGAATTATTTGGTAGAGAAGTTTCCAATTCTAAAACACCAACATGTTCTTCATCGTACATTATCTTTTAGTACTCATCAATATTATGGAAATACCTCTAACTATAATGAAGATTTATATTTTTCACTTAATGAGAAGTTTGTTTATAATGCAAGTAATGAGATTAAGAGTGTTGACGAAGAACTTCCAATTTTTTAGGAACTTTAAGGCACCATTAATGAAGGAGAAGAAATCATGATGGTCATTCTTCTCATTGTTTTAAAAAAGACATTAATGATGTGGACAATATTGAAAAACTACCTCCAAGTTATGATTTTGATAATAGTTTAAATGACGGGGATGAAAACTTTCCTCCTAGTGTTGACTTAATGGAAACAATGACGATAGTGACGAGGACACACATATCCCTTCTATTCAGGATTTTTATAAAAGTTCCAATAATGATGATGTAAACAAATATCTTCTTATTAATGAATATTTTAATGGTAGTATAATTGTAGATGAGAAAAATGATGATCTTTCAAATGATGAAGGTATTAATAATGATGAATATTTTCCTTAAATTTGGGAATTTAAAGTCATTGATAATGAAGGTTTTCCTCAAAGTAGAGAATTTAAAGGCACTGATAATAATGATGTTGATGAAGATTTTCCTCCAATTGGGGTATTTAATGACACCAATAGTGTTGATGATGATGATGGTTTTCCTTCCAGTGAAGATTTTAATGATAGATTTAGTGATAGTGGTGAGGATGGTGATCATTATCCTACTGAGTTTGATATCTCTTCTAGTGATGAGATTGACAATGAAGATGGTGATGGAACCATGAATGAAAAACAAATTTGAACTCATTCAAGTGTAGTAATTTGAGGTGGTGGTCATTTTCTTATTGATTTTCGTAGCAATGTTGAGTATAGTGGTATTGAGGATGGTATTCCTTCTAGTGATGATGAGATTCTTACTAGTGAGGATGATATTATTCTCATAAACACATTGAAAACAATACTAAGAATCACTTCATTGATGGCCAATCTACCAAGAACATGACTAGACCGTTTTATATAAATCCATCAATTCCAATTATACAAGGTCTTAGAAAGAATTGCTCATGAGTCCAAGTTCTATCATTAATTTTATTTCAAATAAATGTTGCCAAAATGAATATTTGAAAAGTGTAGACTACAAGTATGCCTTGGATAAAAGAAATGGATTACATTTGTATATTGTGCAAAATTATGGAGAAAGGAATTCAACAATGTTCGTGTTTCAAAGAAGCAGAGGATGAGGGTCTCCGGGACATCTGTTTATTTAAAGGAAAGAAGGGATACAACCAAAGGCATAGAAAGCGGTATGGATTTACATACTATTTTTATAATTATATAGTTAGCAATTATGGAAACTTGTCATCAATATTTTTATTTTATGTTATTTGCAATTTCCATTATTAAATTTAAGCACTTTAAGAACATTGTAATTGACAATCAAATGAATGATAAAGTTATAGAAACATTGAAATAAGTGTTATGATACTCACAATAAATATTTAGGATTGATAATTGATGGCATGGATAAAAAATAGACACTTGTTGCGTTTTTGTTTGTACACCAAATAATTTAAAGGAGACTTTTTTTGGTTTTCTTTCAATTTCACTTTGTTGGTTGTCTACTTTTTAATTTCCAAGTGTTTACTTCATAGTGCTAAATATTCACAGTGATGCAAATCTAACCATCAATATGATCATCACATGCTTATTTAATGGTTAAAAAAACTTCCTTATCTACAATTAGACAACACTAGTTGTAAATAGAAGTTGTATTTGGATATCTAAACATGTTTATTGAATTGGTATTTTTTCAAAAAATACCAATTTGGTTTCCTTATTGTTGGCATGTCCATATTAATCAAATATTTAACCGTAGGAAGAAAGCTAGGAACTTGTCATAGTTAATTGAAACTATGAAGAAAGCGTAGTCTTAAACTATTTTTCACACTTTGGAAGAAACTCTTGACATGGAAAGATTTATTTAAGAAACACATAGTAATAAAAGTGCATTAGATAACTTAATCACATTAGCTTCTAGCATCAATTTTATATAAAAAATAATGATGGGAAAACACTTATATGGGGCTAGCGATGCTCAAGTAGTCTAAAAGGCGAGCCTTCATTATGGTTGGAATTTTTGAAGTTCATTTTAAATTATAAAAGACATGCATTGAAGTTATTGCAATAAGTGGTTAAAATCCACAATTCACTAAGACATAATTATTAAGACATAATAGAGATGTAGATTTTTCTAAATGCTTAGAAAAAATTAACAAGTCTATTAAGGATACATATGATTTCTTTTTTGTAAGTAAGAGATTTTATATACAAAGAGCCTTCAAAATCCAGACCAGAGTTGCAGAAGCTTGAAAACAACTGTGCTATAGTTACCGAACTGCTCCAAGAAAGGGGAAACTAGTTTAGCCAGCCGACTAAGTCTAGCAATTTTACAGTCTAACAGTCTTAGATAAACAAAGCTAATCTGACTAAGCTACAGCTAAGAAAATAAACTGGTGAAAATATCAGACCCCCAGAGGGGTCAGACACTTGGCAAATAACCTGGCCAGGTGGCTTGGTATGCCATGTCCCAGGGTTCCTCTTCGACGAGCGTCCCTTTCCCTTCCATTTGCATGTCAGCGTCCAAGTTGTCCCCTTCCAGGTTGGCAGCTGACAGAGTGTCTCTGGATGGATTGTGCACATGGACGCCCATAGCTGCCGCAACCTCCGTGTCCCCGTGCGTGGCCTGCCCCAAGTCGCCACCTTCTGTCTGTTGCACCTGTTCATTCCTGTCGACGGGCTCTGCATGGGGCAACTCTGTTGCTCCCGCGACTTCTGGAGTGGAGTGGAAAGCCCCCTAGAAGGTGGAAAGGATCTGAAGGAGAGCCGAGGTCTTCCCATCCAATAGCTGCAGTCGGAAATGAAGGTCCTCCAATCCTTTTCGGAGCTCAAAAACCAACCCATAGAGGATGGCCAGGCTGTCCTGCAGCTGCGAGTTTAGGATGGAGTCAGTGAAAGAGTGCGGCCTGTACTGGGAATTCCGAAGAAAGGGTGGTGCCTCCAAGGGTGGGCGGGAGGGGGACAGTGCAAAAGAAGGCCTGCTGGCTAGGGAGTTCGAAGGAACTGCGGGAAGTCGTGAGAGAGAACCCAACGAGATGTCGGTGATGACCAGACCTTCAAATCGGGAGGCAGGCGGGGTGGAGGTGGCGAGAGGTTCCAGCTCGGGTTGTGATGAGTGCGAGGAGTGCGTAGAAGGAGAGCCAGGGGGAGAAACAAATACTGGAGGCTGAGGAGGATGCCATGGAGAGCCTCTCCTTGGCCTCCCTCTTTGCCGCAACATTCTGAGCTCGCAGGGAAGGAAAAGCTGAGAGGAGAGTCCCGGATGGACGTGGAGAGCCTGGAGAAGCCCGAAGGCGGTGAGCACCATGGAGGATGGAAACCAGAGTAATCCAGGTCTGGGTGGCTGAGGGATAAGAGGGTCAAGACACATGCAGGGGTTAATGGCGCCTGCAAACAGAGAAGCCATGGAGTAGATAACAATGGGAGTCGGGCACACCAACGTTAATGGTGCAACGGACATCGTAAAGGCGATTAAATGCATGGATTAGGCGGTGGGGCTTGGCACGAGCCCGTCACATGGTCCCCTGCCGTGCTGGCCTGTACTCTCCTCCTCATCCCGCCATGTGGCCCACACCAACACCCCATCCGGGGGTTTATGAGTTTAACTTTGATTTCATGAAGAGTTGAATATTAAATTCATTATGTTCTTTTCTTAAATTTCCTTTTTCTATGCGTGCTTAAAATTGGATAAAGCTGTTTGTTTGGCTCATAGTTGAATATTTATTGTATTGATTATCTCTCAAAAAAATATTTTAAATTTATGGAAAATGCCTTTCCATTTTAACTATTTACAATGATTGGAGGGCTACTCCTTTTGGCTACTGAATTGTTTCATATTAACCTAAAAAGGGAGGTTTTTTTGAAGCCCTCCATAGGGTGCATTGGAATTGTTTCCTCACTAGGAACAATTTGTAGAACAACATCCATTTTGGCAATGTTGTAGGGGATGTGAATATTGATTGTGGATTTTTCCTAGTGACCAGGGGTTTTTTGGTTGAATGACTCATGAAAACCCTGTACAACCTATCTTCTCTTTGGTTTAGATGATCAAAGAAGTGTTTTAAATAAGTTTTACAACTTATATTTACAAACAACAAGAGACTGAGTTGAACTTGAATGTACTTAGAAAGTTTTATCTCAACAAGATAGACCATCTCGAGAAAATCAAGAAAGGTGACTCCAATAAAGGAACACGTTTATTTATTTTAACCATCTTGGGATTTTTCAAAGGGTTCTTGACTAAGAAAGAAGATTTTGTTGAATATATTTAAGTTTTGTAATTTAAAAGTTCAACAGATTTAAGTTTCTTACCACCTAGTCATTATTTTTATTTCCAGGGAAATGACAATAATATATTTTGACTTTGATGGTGAAAAAAGCAGAATAATTGGCTCCGTGTTTTGAAAATAAAAAAAAATATTTATTTTAATTTTCACCTATTAATTATATCGAGTAAATCTGGAGAAAAATTCCAAACACACTTGTTGGACAAGCAGTTTTTGGATGCAATTTAGGAGAAAAAACTAAGTATAAAGGAAATGTGCAGAAGGAAGAAAAGGCATAGAATAAAGAAAGCATGTAGAAGGAAGAAAGTGCGTAGAAGAACATAAACAGAAGAATAACGAAGGATGACAATGTGCCTTTCCAGAAATAGAAGAACAACAAGAGCGAAAAGAAGAACAAAGAAAACAACTAGTTAACTGAAATTGGCCATGCCATGCATTGTAATGGGCTATTTTTGGGATACAGTAGGGATTTAAGCCCTATATTTTGGGTATAAATATGTAACGGGTTGGGAGATAGAGGGAGAGGATCGATGAGTTTGAATATTATGCAAGAGTCGTGAATGTAATATTCAATTAAGATGAAAGATGAATAAAGAAAGAGAAAGAGTTTAGAGATAATCTTGTTTATTTGTTCTTTACTTGTCTATGTGCGTTTATGAATAATGTTGCTATGTTTCGTAGACTAGACTTAGTTTTTGGAGTAATTATGGTGCAATATTCATGAATGACTGTGATAGTATTTGAAATAATCAAGAACATACATACAATAGAAGAAGGAACAATGACTCGAGAATCCGCCTCCCTTTTCCTTACTACTACAAAAGCCTCGTTCTTGCAGTCCCAATAGATACCTCGGGTGAGACTTCATCTGTTCAAGCAGGTGATGCCAAAAGGGCCAATGTCTTGTGGGTTTGTTGGTCAAGTTAAACCGAACTTTGGGTCTTACAACCCGTGTGTAGATCATTTAAGCCAACAAATGGTGCAATATTCATGAATGCCTGTGATAATCTTTGTAATAATCGAGAACATACATAAAATAGAAGAAGGAACAATGACTCAGGAATCCACCTCCCTTTCCCTTACTACTGCAAAAACCTCGTTCTTGCAGTCCCAATAGATACCTCGGGTGAGACTTCATCTATGCAAGTAGGTGATGCCGAAAGGGCCGATGTCTTGTGGGTTTGTTAGTCAAGTTAAACTGAACTTTGGGTCTTACAACCTGTGCGTAGATCATTTAAGCCAACAAATGGTTCCATTGCTAGGATTGAGCCATTGCGATGAAGGGGATGTTTTGGAGGCCGACTAAGAAGGAGATCATAGACTGGTTAGAATGAAAAGAATAGGAATTTGCGCGAAAAGAGAACATGAACCCTCAGATGAATGACAAGCAATGAATGCAAAGGTATGTGTTCACGGATCTGCATGAAATTTTATTGTTCGAATTTACAAAAATTATGACCTAGTGGCTAGAGAGGTTGGTAGAGAAGACATGAAGGTTCAGTGCTGCAGTGCCAAAGAATTGGACTCATGAATTGGTAAGACAACTAAATTCGGTAAGTAACCCAACTACTTGAGCAATTGATTTTTTGGTTAGATAGTGTACTTAGGGGTTATGTTACAGAATTTGCAGTAGATTGAATTCAATCATACAATATTGAAGAAAGAGATTTTTTCAAAGGTCCACGCGAGAGGCTCTTGAAATCATTGAATATGTGGATAAAAATGCTTTTATGTGAAAAAACATGATGATAATGAAGTCCGACAACTAAAAGGGCTTTGTGCACATAGGGGGAGCCAAAGGATGACATGGGGATCGTCTGAGAGAAGGAAGCAATGAAAAGAGAAGGAAGGGATTGAGGATGCAAGAAGGCAACATACTAGAGGAAGAGTATGAGTTTGGAGAGTTGAGTGGAGGAAGACGATACAAGAGGAAAAAGACTGGGGCTGGGAGAGAGGAGAAACACAGTGAGACAAAAGAAAGAGAACCTTCCGCACTAGTCCAAATTGTAGAGATACCATATATAGGAGGAGAAGAGGGGTTTCAGTCCAGTCTAGTAATAAAAGAGCTAATAAGTCCTACTCAGACAGAGTCCTATGTTCAATCCACGACCCCATGTGCATCACCACAATCAAAGATAACATTTGAAGACCTATCAAAGGCCATCATAGTTAGTCGAGGGGTACATAGTAGTATCAATCAAAATAGTAGGAGTAGTACGAAGAGTCAAAGTCAGAATCAGAGTCCACCGACATCACCAAGAGAAGGGACTACACAAGCCAACATGGTGAGAGTGGATAATACTCTTAGACTTCCTAAATTCAAGAGAGTAGGAATCCAGAACAACACTTGTTTGTGTGCAAAATAGTTTGGGCCGCTAAAAACATACATGATGATGCCATAAAAAATGCGCAATTAGCAACAATATTTCGAGGCTGTGCGTTGGTATGGTATATGAAGTTACAGATCATTACGCCTACAAGACAGGCCAAGATCTTGGTAGAGATAAATCAAGCACTATTAAAAGAGTTCAAAAAGCCAAAGTCAGAATCACAATACATCACTGAGCTAAAAGAGATCAAACGGGTACAAACATAGTCCGCATGGGATTTAAATCAACGCTTTAAGGATGTGATGGGGAGATTGACTTTCCAAATCCCAGATCAACAACATCAAGAATGGTTTATTTACAGACTTCTACCACACATTCGAAGGCCCCTAATTCAACAGACGGTTACATCGTAGCCCGAGGCATTGGATATTGCAATGAAATTATAGGCATCTCTGGCAAGAGATATTGGAGGAATGACACAGGTTCAGATGCAGTTGGATGCATTAAAAATTCAATTGGTCGAGCTTACCAAAGGAAGGGAGAAAGAAGAACA
>SNQJ01S0007964.1:112072-125197 GCA_010110895.2 Picea sitchensis | reverse complement strand
CAAGTCGATAGGACATGAAGAGAAGGATTGTCACACATTTGAACTACTAAGGGAGAACACATCGGATATGTACCAGATTCAAGAAGAGAAAACCTCTATAGAGGGAGGTGGTGCACATTATAACAATTAGAGAGGTTTCAATTAGGGGAACAAAGGAAACTTTGGTAGAGGTCGGGGTAGAGGGACTTTTGGTAGAGGAGGATCCAGAACGATTATTTGTTATAACTATAATCAACCTGGAAACTTGACCTGCGATTGCCAGAATATGTGTATGATGTGCACATATCGCAGAGCATTGGATCACTCACCAGAGGACTATCCCCAACTAGTTTTGAAATGGTAGGCCAGAGGAAACCCAAATTAGACCGCGAATCAGAATGTGCATATGATATCAACCGAAAGACGCAATGAAGAACCAGAATTAGTATTCGATATGCGTGGAGGGGCTAGAAAATGCACATATGGAAACTTGAGGAAATGATACAGAGCAGTGGGTAAGGAAGTCAACATGGCCTATACCAAAATTTGATCTGCAACAAGAGAAAGAGACATATCAGAGCACAAGAAAGGAAATACTTAGACCAAATGGGGGAGCATCAACATCATCACTTCCTCATATAGAAGATAAATCTATACCAGAGAAGTCAAGTGCACATGTAAGTACAATTACATAGTTCTTAAAGAGTTGTGTAGAACTAATGAAAGATATAACTGCACTAAGTATGCTATATAACATGATTGATCACTGCACAAAAGGAAGGGACACCTTTGTTGCACAAAGAATGATAAACCAGGTACTGCGCAGGAAGAGAACCAACGAAGAATTCATGTTCAATGTGCAGATTGGAGAGTATGGTGTGGATAATGTTATTTCGGACTTAGAATCTGATGTGAATGTGATACCTAAGAGGACATGGGCGATGATGGGAGAACTTGAGCTAGTATGGTCCCCTATTTAGTTAAGGCTCGCGAATCAGGATAAGATAGTCCCGATTGGGCGACTGACGTGAGTGTTTGTAAACATAGATGGGGTGAGCAACATGGAGTACTTTGAATTTATTGAGATAGTAGATGATATTCAACCGTATCCAGCGCTGATGGGATTGGAATGGGCATTCTATAACCAGGAAATTATTAACTTGAAAAATATGGAGACGATATTTGAGGTTGGGGTTCTTAAAGTTACTGCACCTCTGGACCCATTAGAAGGACATTGATATACATATCCAACAAGAGGGAAGGACATTGACAACTTGTACAATCTGACCATGTGTATGGGGATTATGTAAATCCGACAATGGATGGTGCATTGAGTTGGAGAAGTATCAATTCATGCACATCATATTCAGAAGATGGTCTAGAGAATTGGTAGCATAGAATTCATGAGGTGTCAACTAGACGATGTGCGTGGATAAACCGATATTTGTGCTGGATTGGAACAGAGCTATGTGAACCACCCAAGTACGATGGAATAACTGAGATTGGCATGTTTATAAAATAATTTGAGTTACAGGTTCCTGAACAACAGAGGCTATTGGCTCTGGATGTCGTATTAAAAGAAACTCCAACTAGATGGTGGGCTGCGCATAGAAGGGGAATGAAATACTGAGCACAATGCAATACACTAATGCACATATGCTTTGGATCAGAGGAAAAAGAAAATGCATAGAAATACACAGGAGAGAGTGACCCAAAAGGTTACATGGAAAATTGTAGGGCCTTATGGCGCTCAGTACCAGAAGTAGAGTGGATACACAGATTCATACACACGTTGGAGACCATCCTGAAGAATTGGTATTTAGAATTGGAGATCTACAGGGAGACAACAAGATGGAAAGAATTGGTCCGATGATTTAAATTCATGTTCACATTTGAACATGAATCTCCTTCCATACAGGAAACACTACATGCAATTCACAAACATACCTTCTTGAAGTAGAACCCATATGTAGCGCACATAAAGAAAAGATAATGGTCCAGAAGCTATTCAAATTATATAATGCAACTAAGGAAGAATATGAGGACGAAGATCACATGAATGTACAAATACCTGAGATAGAAGGAACACACGCAGTAGGAGGGCCATAGCTTGCATCCGCCAACTACATGTGTTCTGGGCAATGAATAATCCTAAGTTTGTGTAGATAGGGTATTATTGGAACGATGAGACAATTGAGAAGGTTACAGACTTATTGCGAGAATATCAAGATTTATTTCCAACCACATTCTCATAGATGAAGGGGATATAAGGCGACTTAGGCAAGATGAAGATCCCACTAAAACCTGGAGCTAAGCCAATATGACAAAGACATTATAGGTTAAACCTAAGGTACAAGGAGAAGGTCAAGGCTGAAATAGACATGATGTTAGATGCATGAATCATTGAACCAGTAGAAGAATCCGAGTGGATTATCCCAATGGTGGTACAGGAAAAGAAGACAAGAGGAATTAGGATTTGCGTGGATATGAGGAAACAAAATGACGCATGCTTACATGATCCATTCCCAACACCATTCATAGATGAAGTACTGAAGAACGTAGGAGGTCAATAAACTTATTCGTTTACAGATGGATTCTTTGGGTACCATTAGATAATAATTGCGCAGGAAGATAGACAAAAAACCACTTTTGCGACAGAATGGGGAAATTATTAGTATACAATGATGCCATTTGGATTAAAGAATGGCCTTGCGATGTTTTATAGAGTAGTAGTGGAAGCATTCAAATAATTCATCCATAAATTTCTGGAACTTTACTTGGATGATTAAAAAGTGTTCAGTTTACTACAAGATCATATCAAATTTATTCAACTCATGTTAGATCGATGTAGGCATTGTCATATTTCGCCGAACTTAAAGAAGTGTATAGTTTGTGCACCATTTGGTATTCTCCTATGACATGTAGTATGCAAACAAGGACTATTGGTTGATCCAACCAAGATCACAATAATTCTGGGCTTGGAACCTCTGACATTAGTCAGACAACTAAGGGAAACTTTGGGTCATACAAGTTATTACAAGAAATTTGTCTATGGATATGTGCAGATTAAAACATCCATGGAAAAGATACTAAAGAAGGAAGCCAAGTTTCAATGGAATGAGGACTTCCAGAAGGGGTTGGACACTTTGAAACAAAAAATGGTAACCACACCCATTTTGATCTTTCCAGAGTGGAACAAGTATTTCCATGTATATGTAGATGCATCGTCCATAGCGTTGGGAACAATACTGTCACAACCCAGGGAAGGGGACATCGATCATCCAATTGTGTTTGCAAGTAGGAAATTGTCTACATCTGAAAATAACTATACCACTACAAAACGAGAAGGATTGTCAATGGTCTATGTTCTATAGAAGTTCATGCACTACTTATTGGGTTCCCACTTCAAGATGTATACATACCATTCTGCATTAAAGTACTTAGTCAACAAGCCTGTATTAGGAGGAACAATATACAGATGGCTGTTTCTATTTCAGGAATACGAATTTAAGGTTATAGTAAAATTAGGAAAGCTGAATGGAGGACCAAATCATTTCTTGTACATATTGACAGGAGAGGATGCATGTAACTTGGATGATAATTTCCCAGATGTGCAGTTATTTGCAGTAAGGATGGTGGATGATTACCTTGAAGACATTATGGAATTTCTAAGTACATGCATGGCCCCCTCTAAGATGACGGTTGCGCAGAAGAAACAATTGCTGGTGAAAGAAACAGATTATCAGTTGATTGCAGGGAACTTGTATAAGTTAGGGGCAGATGGAATATTGAGGCGTTGTGTATTGGAACATGAAAGGTCAATGATATTAGAGGAAGCACATGATGGAATTGTTGGAGGACATTACGCAGGTAAAGCAACGACACAAAATATTTTAAGCGCAGGGATTTGGTGGCCTACACTACACAAAGATGCAAAGGAGTATTGCCATTCCTGGGACATATGTCAAAGAGTGGGTAAACCTTCTAGGAGATATGAAATTCCGTTAAATCCACACATTATGCCGCAAGCATTTGATAAGTGGGCCATTGAATTTGTAGGACCGATCGATCCACAAGAAATGAGATCAAGGGAACGATACATCATCACTGCGACAAAATACTTGACAAGGTGGGCGGAAGCAACACCAGTTATCGATTGTACTGCAAAGACTGCTGCATGGTTTTTATTTGAGAAAGTAGTCATGAGGTTTGGATGTCCGCACATGTTGCTTAGTGGTCAAGGTATGCACTTTCTAAATAGAACAATTTCTGCACTGACCGAGGAGTTTCAAATTCATCATAAAAAGAGTACACCATATCACCCTCAGGACAATGGCACAATGGAATATTTTAATAAGATATTGGAGAATTCTTTAACAAAGATATGTAATGTAGGGCGAGATGATTGGGACTTATGAGTCCCTGCAATGCTATGGGATTACATAAATACAATTAAGAAGATGTTAGGATAGACGTTTTTCCGGTTGGTCTATGGACATGAAGTAGTGATGCCAATGGAGTTCATTCTACCTAGCCCGTGCATTGCAACAATCACTGAGCTCTCCGATACTGGCATGATAGAGGAGAGACTGTCGCAATTATTTTATCTTGAGGAGGACCAGTTTATTGCATGGTTTTGGCCCTTGACCAAGTTTTGAGGAAACTTTGGTTAGTTTAGCCCACTTTTGGACTTCGACACACTGATTGAAGTAGGAGCGCTTGGTGGCGCTGAGATCACGAATCTCACCTAATTTTGGGTTAGGGTTTTGTAATGGGTTTATGGGATGTTGGCCCATGGGTTTTCCCCATGTTTAGGCCTTATTGTAAGTGTTTGTAAAAGTATAAATAAATAAGAATGTATTGTAGAAGCAGCTAAGTGAAAGTAGTTCGAGTTTCTTTGTGCAAAGGAAAGTATGTGCGTTAAGGATTTGTGCTCGATAGAGAGTTGGCTCTGTGCATTGACCTAGTTTTGGAAGGAGGATCTAGTGCTTAGTGTGCAGATATTCAGGCTTGTGTGAAGCTCGACTCTGTGTCTTAGTGCAAAGGAGTGAATGAATGTAAGATCTTGGTGAATAATAAAGAGGCGAAGCGGTTTGTGGACGTAGCCCCACGTTGGGGTGAACCACGTATATCTGGTGTCTCATGGTGTGCTTTGTGCTGTGTTATTTCTGTTATGAATTTGCTTAGTGCTTTGATTATGATGTATAATAGATAGATATTTTGTTGTTTAAATAATTTTCTTATGTTAAGGAGTAAATGAATTCTAGATTTAACTTATAATGCTAAGTTCTAAGTGCTGAGGGTATATTGTCATTTTTTGTTACTGTGCCGATCTGTCTCTGGTTATGTTCTGCGGTGTTAATAGGGTTAATAAAGTAATTCATGCCATTTCCTAAGAGTTAAAAGAATATTCTGCGAAGTACTCTTATCACAGATTCGTATCCTAGCCTGGTTACAGACACTTGCATCCTATAACCCCCCTGCTTCGACCTTAGGTGAGACTTCTCCTGCTTCACAGGTGTTTTCGAAAGGGCCGACAGTCGGGGTTTTGTTGGTGTTTTGTTAAGCGTCGAACCCTGGGTCTGCCCCTGTGCCAAAAAATGGTTCTATTGCTGGGACTTGAAATTGTGATTTTTGGGAACTGAAGTAAAGAAAAAGAGAAGCTTTGTGCGTAGATTTGCTGCCGAAGTGCACAATAATCTACTTTACTTGCGAATCTTTGTGCTAAGAAAGTAAGCTGATTTGAAGAAAAGAGGTAATATCCTAAATAAGCAAGCTTTGTGCTTTGGCAAGAGAAAGATAAGTGGATTTTTTTTTTTGAAAGCATGAGCTTAATTATGTTTAATAGATTCTATCCTAGTCTGAAGGCTAGGGCACAGATGAAAGAAAGAGTTGATTTGACTAAATTTAATGGAAATGAAGAAACATATATTAATCCTATGCATAGAAAGAGTTTTTGGACTAATAAGTGGATGCATGAACCTAGAAAGAATTTTTGCAGATTGCAGGTCCAACATTATGATCCTAGAGGAGATGCGTAGTACATAAAAGGTTGGGGAACATTTAAAAGAAAAAGAGGATTGAAATTGTGTTATAATTGCAGAAGGCCGAGACATATTGCTAAGGAATGTCCTAAGGTAGTCCCTATTTGTCTTTGTTGTAAGGTTGTTGGTCATGAGGTTGAGGATTGTCCAAGGATTATTGCAAAGTTGAAGGGATGAACATGAGACAAGAGAACTATGAAAAGAGTCAAGAGACTAAGGGTATGTTAGAAAGTCATAAAGAGAAAAGATCAGAGAAAGTTCAGACTATGTTATTACAACTGAAAGAAACGATGGATGTTCATAAAGATGCCAGTTTACTAGAAATCCTGAAAGCAAAACAACGCATAAGTGAAAGAATAAAAGACTTCAACATAGACTGTGTCTTGGATGAAGAAACACAAGTGAATATTATGACAAAAGAAACTTGAGAAATTTTGGGAAAGCCTACTGTGGTACCTTCGTTGGGAAGGATAGGCTTGTTTAAGGGAAATATGATAACCTTATGTGGAAAAGTTACTACTGTACCTATTATTGTTCATGGAACATCGACTGAAGAAGAATTTGAAGTCATTAGGTTTGTTGGGAACAATGCTCCTTTCCCACTATTTCTAGGTAAGACTTGGATTGAGAAGGATCGGATCAGAAGAAAAGCAGAGGAAGAAGCTACATAAAAGAAAAAACAAGAATTAAGGGATTTCATAGCTAGGAAAATAGACCGACTAATAGAAGAATGAGAGGATAAGTCTAAGCAATAGAACAAATTAACAACATAGGAGGGACATAAAGGAAGAGAATTAGCTATCAAGGTTGAAAGAATCCAAGAAGGCTTGAAGAACCTATCTATTCAAGAAAGAAGTATGCCCACTCAGGAAGTGTTAAGAAAAGGGATATTAACTTCATAATCCTTGAGGGCACCTCAACAGTGCGAACCCACTATGCTAGGGGAAGATAAGAATAAAAATGGAAAGAGGATTCTAGAAATAGTTAGAGAGACTCAGATAACAAGAAAGAAGGCAAGGAAGCTCAATAAAAAGAAAGCTAAGTTGGAAAAGCTACAAGACGTTAGAGAAATCAGATGGAAGAATTCACAGACTAGAACCTCGTAGGAGGCAGGCTCCCACGATTTGAACCTTGCTGGAACACGAGGTTTGCGCAGAATTGGACTTCACCCTAACAAAGTTATATGACCGTTGGAGGCACCCCGATCGTTAGAATGACGCTCCAGAATGGTTAGAAAACACATTTATGGGCATATGGACCGATTTTGGACGTTGAGACCATGCCATAATGGATAGATTTACATTGATGGAAGAATTTCCTGGCCGTTGGAAGATTCGTCGCGATAACTCGCTTATTTAACTCGTTGATCGTTGCGCTGGGACCAAGTTTTGCTACCCATGATTGACTGAGCTAAGAAGAGAATTGTCCAAGTGTTGAGCTGTGCTATCTGAAACTAGACCCTGCATGTCTGTTAAAATATAGAATGTCAGGCGAACCTAGCGAATTGGAGAACTCTGTCTGGGAAGTTAATAAGAAGCTAATGGCCGACAAAATGATATCTGAAGGTATACAGGCATTGTCGACTAGGGGATTGCAGGCTTCCCCTTCGACTGAACATTCTGCCCATGTCAACCCCATAACTGAATAGAGAAGCAAGCACCACGATGATCTGGCTAACGTGAAGCAAATCCCGTCGATCCTGCCTGAGTATATTCCACCTCTGGTTGGTATTGTTAACCGTGACAGTATCCCTCGAGATTTTGAGTAATCCATGTTAACTGCGTACATTTTGAAATGAATTCGCATAGTCGGGAGTCAGTTAGGACAGATCCTGCTGTTGAAGAATAACGAATTCAACTTAGGAGATCAAAAGAACTACGCCATGCTATCTCCCCATCGCTACTTAACAAAGATAACCATAAAGAAACCTTGTCTCGTCTCACAACCATGGATTAAGGGGTTGGCGCAGTCCACCGTGTTGAATGTGATGAAGATCCTGCATTTTGGCCTCCACCAGGAGGTTAAATCTTGCGTTAAACTCCTTTTGTCATGCTATCATGGAGGATATATATGGCTAGACAGAAGGATTATTGTGGATCCAGTGCTGATGCACCGGATCATAGGTTTAAGTGTGAAGGGTCCTGACCCTCAACAATTTTATCCAGGGAAGGCTTCAAACCGTTCGTTAACACAACACATCAAATAAGCTTATGGAGAGGTAGAAAAAGGAAAGCGAGGTTACAAGGTAGCATATATATAGGAGATGCAACAACATGCATTTTCATTGCAGGCGAAGATGAAGTTGCTCACGACAGTGGAAAGGATGAAGAGATCCCAGGAGCAACGTACAATACAACAACAGATCACTACCCTCCAGGGTAAGGTGATGGAAGTAACGTAGAAGCTACAACTTGTGCAGGACGAAGCTTGCAAGGTGTTTGAGGAGATCGAAAACCAAGGATCACTTTTATATCAAGCAGTCACAATAGTAGAACAATGAATGGAAGGGCCTGTTACAGATCAGACAGTCCAGGAGCTCGCTGAGCAGGAGGCTCAGACGAGGCAGCAAGTCGAAGCAGCTTGAGTTAATATCGATGATTTCGAAGAAGCATTGTCCGAACCTGAGTGACTTGGGAGGAGTTAAAGGTGAGTGTTGGGGGCCTGTTTTCCCTCGAACAAGTATTGGGGAAACTTTGGTCAGTTTGACCCACTTTTGGAATTCGATACGTTGATCGAAGTAGGAGCGCTCGACGGAGCTGAGATTGCGGATCTCACCTAATTTTGGGTTAGGGTTTTGTAATGAGTTTATGGGATGTCTGCCCATGGGTTTTCCCCATGTTTAGGCCTTATTGTAAGGGTTTGTAAAAGTATAAATAAAGAAAAATGTATTGTAGAAGTAGCTAAGTGCAAGTATTTTGAGTTTCTTTGTGCAAAGGAAAGTATGTGCATTAAGGATTTGTGCTCGATAGAGAGTTGGCTCTGTGAATTGACCTAGTTTTGGAAGGAGGGTCTAATGCTTAGTGCACAAATCTCTAGGCTTGTGTGAAGCTCGACTCTGTGGCTTAGTGCACAAGAGTGAATTAATTTTATATATTGGTGAATAATAAAGAGGCAAAGCGGTTTGTGGACGTATCCCCACCATGGGGTGAACCACGTATATTTGGTGTCTCATGGTGTGATTTGTGCTGTGTCATTTCTATTATGAATCTGCTTAGTGCTTTGATTATAATGTATAATAGATAGATCTTTTGTTGTTTAAATACTTTTCTTATGTTAAGGAGTAAATGAATGCTATATTTAACTTATAATGCTAAGTGCTAAATGCTCAGGGTATATTGTCATTTGTTTTTACTGCACTGATCTATCTTTGGTTATGTTATGTGGTGTTAATAGGGTTAATAAAATAATGCATGTCACTTCCTAAGTGTTAACATAATATTTTTCTAAGTACTCTTATCACATATTCATATCCCAGCCTGGTTACAGACACCTGCATCCTGTAACCCCCCCTGCTTCTACCTCGGGTGAGACTTCGCCTGCTTCACAGGTGTTGTCGAAAGGGCCAGTAGTCAGGCTTTTGTTGGTGCGCTGTTAAGCGTTGAATTCTGGGTCTTCCCCTGTGCCAACACATGGTTCCATCAACAAGTGAATTAATCCAGAGAGAAGGTATGGTATGATTGCCACATTAAACCAAAGAAATTTCAAGTCAGAAATTTTGTACTTCTCTATGACAACAAGCATATGCAACATCCGTGGAAGTTTCACATGCACTAGTTATGACCTTACATAATTCAACAATTGACCGGCATAGGTGCTGCGCGGTTGGAGACCTTGGATGGAAAAGTCCCGATGGGCATGGTGAATGGGAGTATATTGAAACTCTATAGAGATAGTCGACAACCTGCACAATAATCTGGGTTGTACTAGAACCTTTGTATTATAGTAAGTGTAACATAGTAACAAGAAACACAAGAAAAAACCAAATAAAAAAGTATAAAAAAGGAAATAAAACAAATAAAAAGTAGATATAAGACAAAGGAAAAAGAGCAGTTGAATACCAAGGTATTGAAACTTGTGCTATTGGATTGATCATCACATTCAAAGACACCATTGTGCCAAGTTCAAAGACAAGATTCAGGCGAGCCCGACTGCGAAGTGTACATCTAGAAGAGAAAATAACCACTGCATAGGTTGGCCACGAAAAGATGGTTAAAATCAGTCAGGCACAAAAACTAAAGATTAGACGGCCGGTGGGATAGGTCATAAACATGCCATATGAGCCTTAAATAGGAAAATTTACCGGAAATCATGAACATATCAACAGTACTAAAGGAATATCATAAAGAGGATTTGGTCATAAAAGTGCATTTAGTTACCTAGTCAACAACTTCGACTCCAAATTAGACAAGTAAGTTAAGGTAGGATGAGACATGTATACTTGAAATGAACACACAAAACATCGATAAGGAAGGAAACTCTAAGTTATTGTTGCATGAAAGAAGGAGAGAATAGAGCCAAATTACCCGATCCAAGTTAAAGCGACCTACACAGACACACAAAGTTTGTCCACAGGTCCATCATACAATAAGAATGACACCACCGAGAATGGGAGGACCCTCTGGTGCAGTGAAGAAGCAACCAAAGCGACTAGTAGTGGATGTGGATGTCGAATAGGTAGCCAGAACTTCGGCCTCGGTGCCACCAACAATTTTTCACAGGGATTATTTACCTCCACATTGGGATGACACACCCCCAGTAAATGTAACAATGAATGCCAAGTACCCACTACCAATAGCACCAGTTCCGAACACGGTCAGTAGTGATTAGGACATGCTCGAGAAGGTGGTAAACATGAAGTTCATGGATCATGATATCATCGATTCTAAGAAATTCATTGAGTTGGCCAGGTATCGATATTTATGCATGAAGACTATCCCAGGAACGAGAGAAATTCTGGTCGAGCCACAAGCATGGGCGTCGGGCTTAGAGAAAGCAGGAATCCTAAATTTTTTTGAAATTCCACATTTCGAATGAAGTAAAAAAATCAATTCTTGTGTCAAGGTATTACTCAGCTTCATTCATGGGGGGATACTCTGGCTAGATCCCCTAGTCTCCATCAATACTACGCTAACTGTGTGCATCACAGTTGAGAAAAGCAGGCGAAGACCCCTCACTGTTGTTCTACAAAATGGGAGAGCGAGCCCTCTCCGAAGACATGAAAGAGAAATTTGAAACATTCAGAGGAAAAAGGGGTTTGGATGTGAAGAGAATCAACGAAAAAGAGGTGAAATTTACAACACAGGTTTTGGCCTACAAGATGTTGTGAAAATGTCGCAGAGATGAAGTGCCAATGACAATAATTTTAGAAGCCAAAAAATGTAAGGAAGGGGTTCAGATGAACTAGGCGACCTTCCTCGTTAACTAGTTTATAAAATATTGCACGGAGGCCCAGAAGAAGGGTGATGAGTTTCACTATGCATGGTTTCTTATTGTCATTGCACTGGTCGGGTGGCAGGAGCCCGCATATTTCCAACGCATGCATTCTTTAGGTCGCATCCCTTTGGCTTCCAAGTATACCAACTTATGGCATACAACCATCAAGAGGTGACAAAATGACAACAACACCACATTTTATACATATTTGCAACTCATTACTAAGGTAGTGGAGACCACGTTGTGCATACCAAAAGAATCGATCGTCGCATTCAAAGATATCACACAGTTAAGAGCTAGCATGCACCATCTATATGTTTATGCTAAGAAGGATCCTACGCGGCAATGGTTTTCGAATAGTTACCGACTGACACTAGAAGACGTGCACCTAATAATCAGTGATTGGGAGGACAACTGGAAGAATATAGCAGACAAGCTAGGGCCCTCAGATGAGGACGAAGACTAGAATGATAGTGAGGGAGAAGAGGATCAGCCGAATGTAGCATGAATGCATCTTGGCCAAGCTAAAGTCCCTGAAGCGAGACTCAAAAGAAAAGATAAGGAGCCATAATAGATAGGAGGGGCATGAAATAAAGCTAAGGTGTAGCGACATGCCCCATTTTATATTTTAACCGATGATGATATGGATCGGATTGGGTACCTGATCTACGATTCCATCGAGGAACTCTAGGAGGAAGCTGCAACAAAGCATAGGGACCAACATAATAAGGTCTAGGATAAGCTGGGAATCCTTCAACAACTCCTAGAAACAACAAGTGTCGGGAAATAACACAAGTTAAGGGATGGACCATCTACAGGACCAAGCACAGAAGCGACTAGCATGCAAATGCCCCTTACACAACTCTCAAGGGAACATAGAACCATACCAATTGAGGCAGTTGCGCTAGAGTTTCCAACCGGTGAATTGTAGGAAAAAATTAAGGCATTGGGGCAACTTAGTATAGTCATATCGAGACTACCCATCCAAAGGGTACAAGAACTACAAGAAGAATTGGTGCACGAAATAAAGCATAGAGGAGACACAACACACCAATACTTGGATGTTCAGAGGGACGAAAGTGCCCAAGTGAAAACACAATATGAGATATCCCTTCAAAAAGAGAAGGACATTGAAGGCTGCATAGGTGAAGCTCTCAATAATAACGAGGGGGTAGAGGCAAGGCCCCTAAAATCCCTACAGGAAAGGGTGGAAGCAAAAGATATGGTGTAGAAGACGTATCCCGCTGTCCAAAAGTTATACAAGCAAGTACCAGAAGTTCCCCTTGTCATAGAGGCCACTATGGATGAATAGTTGTCGAAAATTGGTGGCAAATTTAGGATCTACAACTGAAGAGCATGCCCGGAATGCCACCTGAGGTGCGCAAAGGTAGAATGAGGATGGTAATGACAACAATTGCCAAGATTAAGGAATTTGAAGAAGAATGTAAAAAAATTGCGAAGTGAGTGAGAAAGTGTGGGAAGAGCTCACGAGCGACCCAGAGATGAAGGAAGTAGAGTCCAAACTTTGAGAAGCACAAGAAAATGAAAATGAGTTAGTAGAAAAGGTGACTACATTTCCACTAGTCGAGCGAATGGCAACCATTTTGGCTCAACGACAGGAATATGTCGAAGTGGAGAAACTCATGGACCAACAGAAGGTCCTTCAACA
>SNQJ01S0007964.1:90478-103412 GCA_010110895.2 Picea sitchensis | reverse complement strand
TCCATCACTTCTTCTCTAAAAGAAAAATCTAAGGTTCAAGCAGTGGAATATCACATCGAGCATCAACAACAAGTTCTCCAAATCTTAAAGGGAAACCTGACCATGGAACATAATCGCATGAAACAACAAGCAAATCAACATCGTAGTGAAAGAAGTTTTGAAGTAGGGGATTGGGTGTTTTTAAGACTACAACCATACAAAAAAATGTCCCTCAAGCATGCCAAGAAGGATAATAAAATATCACCAAAGTACTATGGCCCTTATAAGGTGTTGCAAAAGATTGGTACTATGGCATACAAATTGGAGTTGCCTGCATCTTCACGAGTACACCCAGTTTTCCATATTTCATGCTTAAAGAAGGTTATAGGCGACAAGATCTTAGTTCAAACTATATTGCCAGAACTCGACGAGGAAGGAAAAATCATATTGGACCCTGAATCCATCACTGACACAAGAATTCACTAGCTGAGGAATAGATCCATTTCAGAGTATCTCATTAAATGGAGGAAACTACCAGTTGAAGATTCCACTTGGGAAGATGAATCTTTTATACAGAAGCATCCAGAGTTACTCAAGCATTGCAGACAACACTTGTCTCAAGGGGAGGGGCATGCTAAACCCTAATATTGGCTCATTACCCCTTAATTGGGGCATATTACATTAGTAATGCTATTTATTTATGTCAGCTTTATTCCATTAGTTGTAATTATACCTCCTAGTCTCCTATATATACCAAGGAGACATTTTCATTTGGAATCATCTTGTACTTGAACATTTATGTGGGGTAAAAGGAGGTTTCCCCCTCGAAGAGGCTCATTATATGAAATTATCTCTTTTTCAAGGCGTTGAGTACTTATTCTGAGGTTTTTCTATGCTATATTGATATTTGGTTCTTAACAACCCCAGGTAAAAGTTTCAAAATAAGATTTGAAAAATTGGATATGTGGCATGCTGTACAAGTTCATTTATGGGAAGAAGCAAAAAACAACAAGCTTTGGGAAAGTTACCATAAATTTCATTTGGAAATTAAAATTTTGGTTAGACCTGGGGAAGGCAGAAGTACCAAGAAGACTCAATGAAGGTAATGTGAATGTCAACATCTTTTGACGACACTATCATACAAAACACAAGAAATTTTTTCTTCCTCTTCAAGTGTCTTTGGACACTGATCCACATATAACTTTACACCTACAGGAATATGAACCTTGAGCGATTTACATTCATGCATATTAAACCTCTGCAATATTGTCTCGACATATTTCCTCTTATTTAAGCAGAGTTTCCTGTTTGCTTGATCTCTTTTAATTTCCATTCCCAAAATGAAATTTGCCGCACCAAGATCCTTCATGTCGAATTTAGAGGACAACTGAGTTTTCACATCCCAGATAATCTCCTTCTCATTTCCTGTCAACAACATATCATCCACATACAAGACCAAATAAATAAGATGATCACCAATTAATTTGAAATACACAAGCAATGATCCACTTTGCTCCTTGTGAAGCCAAGTACCAACATATAAGTATCAAATTTTTGATACCACATCCTTGGTGATTTATTTAGCCCATATAGGGAATTTTTCATCTTGCATCCAACTCTTCCTTTGCCTTCATAGTAAAGCCTTCTGGATCATTCATGTAGATTTATTCTTTGAGATCCCCATGTAGGAATGTTGTCTTCACATCCATCTGTTCTACTTCAAAATCAAAAGCAACAACAATATATAAAAGAAATATAATTGAAGTTAACTTGGAAACAAGAGAAAAAACCTCACCAAAGTCGATTCTCTCTACCTAGGAATAACCTTTTTCTACTAACCGAGCTTTGCATTTCTCCACTTTACTTTTTGTATTCAAATTCTTAAACACCCATTTTCTTCCAATGGGATTTCTTCCAGTCAAAAAAACCAATAGATCCCAAGCCTCATTCTTATCCAAGGCTTCCATTTCTTCAACCATGGAATTTTTACATAGTTTTCCATTCTCTGAATCCATTGCCTCCCTAATAGGTCTAGGATAATCTTTAGTAATAAACAAAGAAAAATTTGAATGAAAACTAGGTGGAGTATACCATTCTGATTTCCTTGTTTCTTGAACCGATCTCTTCAATACTGGAGTATCCTTGTACCAGTCCATACCTTGTTGGAGCAGACTATTTTGGTGTTCAGTGCAACAAAAAAGTTAGAATGGACCAAGGAAGTAGCACATGACGGGGAAAAAGGAAAATCAGTGTGAGAAAATTATTGATTAGCACATGAAGGTAGTTAGAATATGGACAAGTGGAGTCCACTTAGGATTAGGGTTTTGTATTATAATCTAAGGGTTTTTACCCAACTTTTTGTATAAATAGAGAATGTACGAGGTAGATAGAGGACATATTTTTGTGTGTGAAGGTCCTATCCTTGAGAACTCTTTTGAGTCTAAGTTGTAGTAATAGTTTTTACTTGGAGCTGTAGAGATCGAATGATGTTAGTTTTGGAGACTGATGGAGTGTAATTGAGGGTCAAGTCGCAATCTGTGGAGCTTGGTGCGAAGCTGGTTAGCCTCATCAATACTAAAACCTATGATGTAATGCACATAGCACAAGAATATTTGATGAAGAAGCATAATATCTTTGTGGACGCAACCCAGGGGGGGTGAACCACGAATGCATGTTGAAGTAGAAGAAGTAATGATATACCTAACATTCCCACGAGTTCGATCCCTTCCGTGATTGTAGACACTTGGGTCATGTAATCACCCATAAACCATCTTGGGTGAGATCGCGCTATGCACTCTATGCACAATGTTTCCTTTTGGTTTACCAGAGGGGCCGATGGTTTCTAGGTTTTTTTTGGAGAACTAAGGTAGAACCCGGGTCAAACCATACATCCAACAAATGGTCTCGTTGCGGGTTGGAACTCAACAGATCGGATTGGAGGGGATTTGATGAAGAAAATGCATAGGTATAAGGGGATGTTTAGGCCATGAAACCCTACAAAGAAAGATATTGAAAGATGGTTGGAGAAAATGCAGCTCAAGTTTACGCATAAAGATAACAAAATCTCCAGGTATACACCACGCCAATATCTACATAGGTATGTGTTTACTGATTTGCATGAAGCATATTTCTCTTATTTTCTAGATTTTTTTATTGGAGTGGACATTGAGGTTGAAGGATACTCATCCAACTAATTGGATAAGGCCAGTAGAGTGGAATATTGAGAACATTGAGCGGTTGGAAAGGGTCAATAATAAATTCACGCGTGCAATGTATTTTTGGTTGGAAAATATTACTACAGGGTTTATTACTGAATTTGCAGTCGATACAACAAAGTCTTACACTTATGCAGAGTAGGAATTTCTGAAGTGACCAAGAGGAAGGTACATTAGGTCACTTTACACATCAATCAATATCTTATTGCATGATAAAGGTGTGGTGACCATTGAATCATACAACTAAATCACTCTCCGTGAATGGAGGAGTTGGGGGAAGTACTAAGGAAGATATGAGATATGGAAAGGGCTATGGACGGAGGCTAGAAGAAGGAAGCAATGGACCCTATAATGATGGATGGGGAACAAACCAAGGATATAATGGAAAGAGAAGGAGTGACACACAGAGGATGACCCTACTAATATAATGTCAATAGGAAAAAGAGGGCAATAGCCGAGGGAGAGGGATTGGACAATGATGAGGAAGAGGTAGAGGATCTTCGTGCGATAGGGAAGATTGATGAAATATTGCATGCCACATATCATAGGAAAACTAGAGGTCAGGGGTCCGACACAGAAGAAGGCTCTCCATTATATATACGAATTAGTGTGGAACCCACAACCGCATGTGCGACTAAGACAATTGAAGAAGAAGAAACGTTCATACAACAAGTGATTAATGGTAGAAGGATTTTAGTAGGACGTGGGTCTAGTGGAAAATCAAGAATAAGTATAAGTTCAACAAGTAGAAGTCAAGTATCTACACCATGTGGAGGTGGAAGTACAACAAACTTCACAATGGAAAGACAATATCCAACTAGTCAGTTACTAGAGTTTTGGGGAGAAGGGTCAGATGACCTAGAAAAATATTTGTTTATTTGTGAGAAGATATGGGAATCCAAGCATATTACATTTGAAGATACAAAGGTTGCGTATTTGGCAATAAAATTTAGAGACCACACATTATATTGGTATATGGGTCTCGCGGTAAATAATCCAACGAGATCACCTACAACTGTCATAGATGTGAAGAAGCAATTGATCAATGAAATTCATAAACCAAGTTTAGATGATCCATTCATGAATGAAATGATAGATATTAAGCAGAAACCAGGTGATTCAATTTGGGAACTTGATCATAAGTTCAAGAGGCTAAAAGGTAAGTTAAAGTACCCTATTACTCATATGCAACATAGACATTTATTTGTTAACTCTTTATTGGCACATTTGAAGTATCCTTTGAGGAAACAAAATTTCCAAACCCAGGCTGAGGCCTTACATGAACCATTGCAGTTATAGGAAAATAAGTATAAGCATATAGATCCGACTGCAGAGGAGATGAGAGAAGACTTGAAGAAGTTAACATTTTATTTGAATCAAAATAAGGGAAAGGTAAAGAGGGATGATTTCTGGTGCACATTTTGCAGAACATAAAGTCATCATAATAATGAGTGCCCAACCCTTGTGAAGTACTTAGGGACAGGAATGTCGAATCCTTTACCCCCAGGAGGAAAATGGTGTGAGATATGTATAACACATGGACATGATCCTTATCATTGTCCCATGATGTAGAAGTATCAAACAATACCAAAGACTAAAATATTTGCAAGTCAGTTAGACATGAAGACAAGGATTGAAGAACCTTGGAGATAATGAAGGAGAAGAAATCAAACTATTATAGAGTGCACGTTGAATTAATGAAAACACAACTAGTGTAGTAGCTGCAGTATAACAATGCTCAATAGTTTGCAACTCCATCACAGTATAATAACGAACAATAGTTTGGAGCACCATCGTATTATAATAATGCACAGTAGTGTGTAGCGTCACCTCAATACAATAATGCACAACCATAGTACAATCAAGAACCACAATATAATACACCGCACAGAGGAGGCTTTAGAGGAGAAGGCCTTGGAGAAAGAGGATTTGGAGGAGGTAGAGGACCAGTAGTTTGTCACAACTGTCAGAAACCTGGACACTATGCAAGGTATTTTCCACAACCACCTACGACATGTATGTATTTTCGTGCAATAGACCATGAGACAAAATAATGTCTGACACTTCTGGTAAAGATACAAGATAAGAGCAATCAAAACAATCAAAATGTCCAATGGATTGTCGTGGAAAACAAAAAAGAGGATGGGAAGAATATCAACATAGTTACTAGAGGTGGAGCCAAGACAGGAGAAGATGCAACAAAGAAGGATCAGGATCAATACCAGTGGTTCAAGAAGAACACAACACCTGAACAAAAGTTTGATGCACACAAAGAGAAGGAGACATTCAAGGAGGATAGACAAGATATTTTGAAGGAGAATATTGCATCAAATTTAGGAACAAAGCCAGTAGATGATGTACCAGTGTATGACATGCCTCCATTTTTTGATCAGACCATCAGAGAACAACCATCAAAATTAGTAAGTAATCTGAGAATTTTTTTGGGATCTTGGGTGAAGTTGTTGAATGATAAAAATCTCCTTACAAGTATTGCAACGTTTGTTAGAAAAGTGCAATTCCGGAGAATACATGAAATTAGAACCCAAGAGAACCAATCAAGTTCGTAAGAAGAGAATAACAAGTAGGGAATTCAGGTTGAATGCAAACATTGGATATTTTAATATGGGTGATATCATACTAGACTTAAGGTCTGAGGTAAATGTTCTTCCTAAGAAGACATGGGAAGCTATGGGAGAACCTACATTGGGATTCTCACTTATTCAGTTGAAGTTAGAAAATCAACATAGAGTAGTGCCAATTGGTAGATTGAAGGGTATACCAGTAGATCTAGATGGTGTGCGCACCATGTCCGACTTTGAAGTGATTGACATAATAGATAACACTTCACCATATCCAACATTGTTAGGGATGGTCTGGGCTTTTGATATCCAAGCTATTATCAATATGAAGACAAGAAAGATGATATTTGAATTAGGAGAATACATAGTTATTGTGCCATTAGATCCTTTGGAGGGAGGAAGGTACGTTGAAACTACAAAATACAATTTTATTATAGAAGATATAAATCAATTGTATAGAACTACTGCAAGCAAAGATGATTACATCAACCCAACTACAGATGGAATGATGAGTTGGAGGATTATTAGTTCTTGTGCTTCAGACTTTGACATAGGATTGGAGAACTGACAACAACAGTTACATGAATTATCTACCAGAAGATGCACTAGAATGACATGTGCGCTAAGATGGATTGGTTCAAAGGTAAGATAGCCTCCTATTTTTTATGGTCAGAATGAATTATAATAATTTTGAATTAGAAATAGTGGAAAATCAAAGATTACTAGTATTAGATATTGCTTTGAAAGCTACACCTTCCCGTTAGTGGGGTACACATAAATAAAAGATCAATAACTGGTTTCAATGCAAAATGTTACTGCACATTAGATTTGGTGTAGAGCATGCGAATATATTTTTTGAAAAGTATGATGGAATTGGACAACCCAGAGAAGACATAGATAGATGTATAATTAAGTGGATATTGGTACCACAAGAAGAATTAACTCATCATTTTATTCACACATTAGAAGACATTCCAAGGAATTGGTACACAAAGTAAGAACAACACAGGGAAACTACAAACTGGGAAGAAATGCAATAGAATTGTGTGATCACATTATCATTTGATCATGAGAGTCCAGAGATAGATACAACACTGAAAGTGGTAAGAGGCAAGATGTTTGAAGAACCAGAAGTGGATATTGTGACAACTTATCAGAACTAGAAGAGACATACAATCATATAGTTGCTACACTGTTATCATGTCACAAGAGAAGAATATCCAGCAGAGGAAAACCTACACAATATCCTGATCCTAGAAGTTGAAGGTGAAAGAGAGGTAGAATGTCCAAAGATAGATTCAAAATATTATGCTTCACCATTGAAGATCAAGAAGGTAAACATTGGAACAACAAAAAACCCAAAGACTGCAAGCATTGGAGATTATTGGGATACTCAGACAATAGAAAGAATCATAGAATTACTGCGTGCGTATAGTGATTTTTTTCCAAAAACATTTTCAGAGATGAAGGGATTAGCAAGAGAACTTGGAGAGATGAAGATCCATTTGAAACCAGATGCTAGACCTATAAGACAGATACCTTACAGGTTGAATCCAATGTATAAGCAGAAGGTGGAAGCAAAAAATGACAAGATGTTAGAGGCTGGTTTCATAGAACCTGTGAAAGAATCAAAATGATTCATCCCTATGGTAGTACATGAAAATAAGCAAGGGGGGATCATGATATGTGAAGATATGAGAAAACTAAATGATGATTGCTTGTGTGATCCTTTTCCTACCCCATTTACATATGAAGTTTTGGAGAATGTAGGAGGTCAAGAAGCCTATTCATTTATAGATGGGTTCTCAGGATATCATCAGATCAAGATAGCACCAAAAGATAGACATAAGACTACATTTGCAATAGATTGGGGATCATATCAGTATACAATTATGTCATTTGGGTTGAAGAATGCACCCACAATGTTTTCAAGGGTAGTAGTAGCTGCCTTCAAGGACTTTATTCATAAGTTTTTGGAAGTTTACTTGGATGATTGGACAATGTTTAGTTTACTAAAGGATCATGTTGAAGTGTTAATACTGATATTAGACAGATGTAGACAATGTCAAATTTCACTGAATATTACGAAATGCATTTTCAATGCACCTTTTGGTATTTTGTTAGGGAATGTGGTGTGTAAACAAGGTCTGCTGGTTGATCATGCTAAAATTGATGTCATAGTTAACTTACCACCACCTAAGTTAGTGCGCCGGTTGAAGAGTACAATTGGTCATACATGGTATTACAGGAAGTTTATAAGGGGATATGCACAGATTCTTGTGCCGATGGAGAAATTTCTGAAGAAGGACATTAAATATCAGTGGAATGATGAATGCTAAGAGAGTTTGCACATATTGAAAGAGAATATGGTGACTGCACCAATTTTGGTGTTTCTAGATTGGGAAAAGTAATTTCATGTGCATGTGGATGCATCATCAATAATGCTAGAAGCAATATTAACACATCCGGGAGAAGGTGATATAGATCACCCTATAGCATTTGCAAGCATGAATTTATCGGATTCAGAACACAAGTACAATACAACATAAAGAGAAGGGCTGGACATGATTTATGCATTGCAAAATTTCATACATTATTTGTTAGGGAAACATTTCAATATGTCTACAGATCATTCTGCTCTTAGATATTTAGTCAATAAGTCAATGTTGGGGGGAAGAATATGAAAATGGATACTATTGTTTTAGGAGTTTGATTTTTATTTTGTGGTGAATCCTGGAAGATTGAATGCATGGCCAGATCATCTATCCAGGATAACTAATGGAGAGGAACCAAGTAACTTGGATGACAACTTATCGGATGCACAATTGTTTTCAATACATATTGCTGATGAATATTTTGCTGACATTATTGAGTTTTTGAGTATATGATTTGCACCAAAGGAATTTAATACTCCGTAAAAGAAAAATCTGGTGGTCAGAGCTGTAGACTACCAATTGATTGCAGGGAATTTGTACAAACTTGATGCAGACAACATTTTGAGGAGATACGTTATGGATCATGAAAGGCATATCATCTTAAAAGAAGCACATGAAGGAATTGCTGGAGGACATTATGCAGGGAAATCCATTACACATAATGTATTACGTGTAGGATTATGGTGGCCACCATACCTTTACTGTGTAGTATTCAAAGACCCTTCTTTCCGATATTCTGGAGTCTTTAATGCCACAACATAGTCTTTTCTCCAGAGACTGTAGGAGTTTTTAATTATTTATCTCCAATCTTAGGAACAATGGAACTATTACACCCATCACTAATAATTCTTCTCTACAACTTATATATAGTTCTAATCCGAACTCCCTACAACAACACCATTGCTCCTTGAACCATCCAACATGTTTCTTTTTCAAACACTGTTTTTACCCCTGCATCATCCATTTTTCTTACAAAAATCAAATTTGTGGCCAATCCTAGGATGTGAAGAACACTAGGGAGTGTTATGATCCTTTCATCCAAGAAATTCAACTTGAATTTTCCTCGTCCTATGATTTTGGATGTCAAGTCATCACCTAGGAAAACATCACCTTCATCATACCTTTCATATTCACAGAACCACTCCTTGTGGGGAGTCATATGAAAGGATGTGCCTGAGTCAATCAACCATGCCTCCTGATATGCATGTGTGCTTGAAGAAGCCAAGTACACATCCCCTCCTTCTTCCGTGGAGGTTTTTTCTTCAATAGAAGGAGAATCTTCATATCCCTTCCATCTCTCAACACTTTTAGATCTACATTGCTTCTTGTAGTGCCCTTATTTCCCACATCTCCAACATACCTTTACAAACTTTTCGGGAGATTTAGATATTCCCTTATATTTAGATCTCACACTTGAGGAGTTAGATATATTTCTTTCTTGGGAGATCCCTCTTGAAAATAATGCATCTGTTCTCTATCCTTCCATGTTTTTCCACCTCATCTCCTCTGAAAACAAGGATGAGACCACATCATCAAAATTTAAAGTAGTTGTATTACTACCTATGGCTACAACTAGACTATCCCACGAGTTTGGTAAAGAGAACAATAAACTGATACACTTATCTTAATAAAAAATATTGATATCAACATATAATAACTGACTTACCACTATATTGAATGTGTTCATATTCCCTGTCACCGAGTCTCCATATTTCATCTTTAAGTTATATAACTTATTCCGCAGGAACAATTTTTTTACCAGGGACTTGGATTGATACAATGTCCTCAACTTCTTCCATAAATCCTTGACTGCAGCTTTCCCTAACACATTCAATAATACTGAATATGAGAGACACAACCGAATTGTGCTCTTCGCCTTTCGATCCAACTTTTCCGTCTTCTACTGACATTCATGGAGGTGTAGTACCTAGATCCACAACAATCCACTGATATTTGTCCACCAACAAATATTCCATCTTGAGATTCCAAAAATAAAAAAATTTCCCATTAAATTTATCGATCTCTATTTTTGAACTGCTTGCCATTTGTTTTCACTCGAAGAATCAATACCGTAGATCTCCCATTGTAACAAGGATTACCAAAGATCTGAGTCAAACCCTTAGCCACAAAGGTGTCCCCCTGAAGCTAATAAAAACTATGATACCAAATGTATATTGTAACCTTTTAAAATTAATTAGTACAAAAATATTCTTAATAAAACAAAAAAGGTACAATGACACACACACACACATTACACAAATATTTTTACCTTGGAAACCCAAACCGGGAAAACCAACAACTTGTTTAGATCCACACCTCTAATATTATATTCATCACATCTCTTCATTATTTACAATACAATATATATAGGATCCCATGACATACAAAATCCCTAATTCATTGACCGTGATTAGTCAACAACCCTAATTCCTTAATTGGAATTAGAAAACCATCGATGAAAACCATGTGTCGAAAAACCAGTAAAAATAGATGCAAAAACCATCAAATTTTTTTTCCAGGGGCGCTTCCCTTGAACCCTCATCCAAGGGGGATCCCACCCCCCTACAAATATCCCAAATAGGGGGGCTACGCCCCCCTATGACACCCTTGCGTACTCGGTGCAACACAGACCCTAGGACAAGTCGTGTAAAGAATATTCTCATATCCAACAACGTAGACCAACAACAGTTAAATACTTCAAAGTTTTTGGAAGAAAGTGTTACATAAAAAGAGATAATGAGGACTTGGGAAAATTTGACTCTGGAGTTGATGAATGTATCTTTCTTGGTTATTCATCAAGAAGCAAGGCTTATTGATGCTACAACAAAATATTGGGCAAAATCATAGAGAGTGCCAATGTAAAAGTGGATGAAGCAGGACATAAAAAGGTGAAAGCACATGTTCAAACAAAGGATCTAAGGAGGAAAGAGGAAGAAGAAGAAGAAGAAGGAGAAAAAATGAAGAAGAAGAAGAAGAAGGAGAAGAACATAAAGAAGAAGAAGAAGAGGAAGAAGGAGAAGGAAACGAAGAAGAAGAAACATAACGTCAAAATACAAAGACACCATCTAGATTTTTCGAAAAGAATCATTCAGAAAATCAAATTCTTGGTGATAAATATACTGGAGTGTAGACTAGAAGAAGATTATCAAGTGGACCAAAAAATGAAAACTTCTCTTTTCTCTCTATAATAGAGCCTAATAACTTTAGAGAATCTAGCGATGATAACCGTTGGATTGATTCCATGGAAGAAGAGCTGAATCAAATTGAGAAGAATGAGACATGGGGATTGTTGATATTATGGTAGCTGCGGGAGGTATTTACCTCCACGTGTAAACCTGGCAAGAATAGAATACTCCGTGAAGCAAGAAGAAACCCTAATGAGTTGGATAATAAACCTAGAAGACTTGTCGGCTCAAGAAGATAATTTTTATTAGGTTATTAGCCTCCAAGAGAAGAAGTCGGCCAGAAGAAATAATAATACACTGAACAGACAGATATCCATAATGAGAAGTCGACCTAGGCAGTTAGCCATAATTACTATAAATACAAGAGGCCAGTCTTCATTTTGGAAGACAGTCTCAGAATTGCAGAGCAGCACTTGTGCGCACTGCAGTGCCCAGTTTTGTGCGCAGGTTTGAGGAGAGCTGCCGGTGCAACTGTTGCAACTAGCAGTTACATTTTGGCTTGGAATATCTCTTGGCTAGGGTTTGGAATCTCCGATTATCTCTTATTGGTGCACTATCCTTGGGGAAAGGTGTGCTACCCTCTGTTTGGCTATCTAGCCTAGGGTTTGCTTCCAGAGTGATTCTCTGTCAAGGTTAAGGTGCTCACAGGGTGGCTTCGGCCTATGGTTGGGTGACAATAGAGATATTGTCAATGGTAAAACGTGCACATCCATTATATTCTAACATGTTATGGGCCCACATCTCCTTCATTCAGTCTAACCGCTGGAAGGAAACATAGTCGTAATGATATTGATCTCGTTGAAGAACTGTCGCTAGGGTTTCTAGTAGGAGCAATCACCATAGCACTGCCGCTAGGGTTACTAGCAGGTGCAGTTGCAGAAACCCTAATCCTCTCATTGAGGCACCTTAAGTGAAGGGATTGACCTAATTTCCAGACAGATTAGTGCGCCATAGCCTAGTGCACCTCCTGATACTCTCAGCAAGCCAAGACGTCAAGTTTGAGTTTTTGGTCAAATCTAGGGTTGACCAAGTCAAAGAAACCATGAATTACTCTATGAAGTCAGAGAACAAGTTAGATGGNGATCGACCTCATCCTTTCCAAGAATAAAGTGCTGAATATCGTGAAAGGAAAGATCGTGGAACCAATGTTTGAAGAAGGAAAAGAGAAGGAACCACATAACATTGCAGTTATGGAGAAGTTCAAATATGGTGACATCAATGCTATGAGTATCATAGTGGAATCTATAAAATATCACTTGATACCCTACATCTCCCATCTTGACTCATCGAAGAATATGTACGATGCCCTAACAAATCTCTTCTCGGTCAGAAACATTGGACACATTATGAGTATGAAGAATGAGCTTCGTGACATGAAGATGAATGATGAGGACAACATAACATCATATTTTGTGAGAATCTCTCAGTTCAGAGATCAACTACAAGCTACTGAAGAGATAATCTTAGAGAAGGAATTGGTAAACATAGTACTCAATGGTCTTCCCAAGACGTGGGATGCATTTGCCGCAAGCATGAACACA
>SNQJ01S0007964.1:53384-87276 GCA_010110895.2 Picea sitchensis | reverse complement strand
GGGAGTGTTGATATGATGGTAGTTGCGGGAGGTATTTACCTCCACATGTAAACTTGACGAGAATAGAATACTCCAGGAAGCAAGAAGAAAGCCTAATGAGTTGGCTAATAACCCTAGAAGACTTGTCGGCTCAAGAAGATAATTTGTATTAGGTTATTATCCTCCAAGAGAAGAAGTCAACCAAAATAAATAATAATATACTGAACAGACAGATACCCAGAATGAGAAGTCGGCACAAGCAGTTAGCCATAATTACTATAAATAAAGGAGGCCAGTCTTCATTTTGGCAGGCAGTCTCAGAATTGTAGAACAACACTTGTGCGCACTGCAGTGCCCAGTTTTGTGCGCAGGTTTGAGGAGAGCTGCCGGTGCAGCTACTACAACTAGCAGTTACGTTTTGTCTTGGAATATCTCTTGGCTAGGGTTTGGACTATCTGATAAACTCTTGTTGGTGCGCTATCCTTGGGGAAAGGTGCACTACCCTTTGTTTGGCTATCTAGCCTAGGGTTTTCTTCCGGAGTGATTCTCTGTCAAGGTTAAGGTGCTCGGAGGGTGGTTTTGGCCTATGGTTGGGTGACAATAGAGATATTGTCAATGGTAAAACGAGCACATCAATTATATTCTAACAGGGACTTGTTCCAAGACAAAAATATAAAAATGTGATTGATACCAAGTGGGTTTTTAGGAACAAGTTAAATGAAGATGGATAACTAATAAGAAATAAAACAATACTATTTTGTAAAGGCTATGCTCAAGTTGAAGGTATTGATTTTGAAGAAACCTTTGCCCCGGTTGCAAGACTAGAAGCTATCAAACTATTTTTGGCATTTGCATGTTTCAAGATCTTCAAAGACTATAAAATGGATGTCAAGTCTGCCTTTCTCAATGAAAATTTAGAGGAAGAAGTATACATTGAATATCCAGAAGGATTATTATTATTAGAAAATAAGGATTATGTATGCAGATTGAAGAAATAACTTTCTGGGCAAAAGCAAGTCCCATAGCTTGGTATTCAAGACTTGACAAATATCTACAACAATAAGGCTTCAAAAGAGGAATTGCTGATAGTAATCTCTACATCAAGACATTAAGAGAAAATCAATTGATTGTTTTGGTTTATGTAGATGCCATCATTTTTGGAGGTATCATGAACAAAATGTGCCAAGAGTTTGCAATAGAAATGAAAAATGAATTTGAGATGTCTATGCCTGGTGAATTGTCATTATTCTTGGTTTACCGATTTCTCGATCCGACAAAGGCATATTCATTTCACAAACCAAGTATATCTAGGAAATGTTGAAGAAGTTTAGAATGGAATATTGTGCACCAGTCAGGACATCCATGGTCATAGGTTGTAAATTGAGAAAATATGATGAATCTTCGAAAGAAAATCAAACATTGTACATGTCAATGACTGGAAGCCTACTATATGTGACATCATCAAGGCTAGACATTATGTAAGCGGTAGGATTGGTTGCATGTTTTCAAGTTGCACCAAAAGAAATTCATGTGCAAGAAGTGAAAATAATATTGAAATATCTAAAGGGAACCTTGGACTTCAAATTATGTTACTCAAGAGGTTAATAATTTACTCTAACAACATATATGGATGTAGATTGGGCATACAATGTTGATGATATGAAAAGTAAAAACGTAGGAGCATTCTTTTTGGGAAACATCGAAGTTTCTTGATTTAGAAATAAATAACCTTTAGTTTCTCTATCCACAATAGAAACTAAGTATATAACAACAACATGACATTGCACACAAATTATTTGGATGAAAAAAACATTGACAAATATTAAGGTAGAATATGATCATCCAATATCAATAATTTGTGACAACACAAGTGTAATAAATATTTCAAAGAATTATGTTATGAACTAAAAAACAAAGTGTATTCCAATCAAGTATTACTTCCTACGAGAACAAGTAGCAGAATATAATGTCAAGTTGGAATACATTGTCACCAAAGAACACTTTGCATATATTTTCACAAAACCCCTTACCAAGGAGACATTTGAATATCTCAGAAAGAAATTGTGAGTAATATCCATCTCATCACTAAGTGATTAAGGAGAAGCACAAGCTCAGGGGGAGCATCCCTTTTCCATTGATGTCAAATGGGGAGAGTTGCAGATAGGGGGGGAATTTTTTCTATGCCTAGTGGACTATGTGTTTCATTGCAGAATTGCAATCAATGACAAAGGGGGATATTGTTGGAATTATTGTCATTGATGTAAAATGATTAATGTTGTCATTAATGTCATACTACAATTTTACGAATACACAAAACTTTTCCAAGATTTATTTATATAAAGGTTTACAAATATATTAAAAAAAAGGGTGCATGTGAAAAAGTTAAAAAGTGAAATTGTGGTTTCAAACCCATGTGCTTGGAAGCCCATGGTATTTCCCATGGATTTTGGAAAAGTGAAATAAAAAAGGGAATTAATTATTTAATTAATGGGTGTCGTGTCTTTTTGAAATGACATGTCCCTTCATGAAGGGTTATGAAAAAGTATAAAAAGAGAAACTATTGAGAGAAAGTATGTGGGTGAAAAATGTAATAACATTTGAAGAAGTGGATGAGCAAAGATTGAATATCATTTGAAAAGGGGAGAGTTGTGAAATCAGTTTTAGGTCAACTTTACCTTTTTGCGATAACTTATTTTCTGGGATGTTTCAAACCGTGAAATTTTGAGGAGACGACAGTGAGATCTCTGGGTACATGTGGTCAAATATTTATATGTTGGTTCACTATACTTTATGAGATATTCCTTGTGGAATTTAAGGTTTCTGAATGGTCCTGAAATCGATTTCAAATAGTTTAGTTTGACATTTTCGCTATAACTTTATTTCTGAGACTTTTCAAGGATCTAAGGAGACATACAAATGTACCTCATGTTAAAATTTCATACTTTTGTTTTCTATATTTTTGAGATATGAACTATGGAGTTTATGGTTTTGGAATGGTCTTGAAATTAGTTTCAAATAGGTTAGTTTGGAATTTTTGCTATAACGTCTTTTTTGGGACTTTTCAGACTGCAAAATTTTCAAGGATCTGAGGATACATACAAAAGTACCTCAAATAAAAATTTCAGACTTTGTTTCACTATAATTTATCTACTCGTGGAAGTTAGGGTTTTTGAATGGTTGATTTAGGTGAATATTGGTTGCCACCCACCCATTCCAACTAGCTCCTCTTGACAACTTTTAGTTTAGCATGTTCTTCTGTAATTCTTTGTAATTGTGGGTTCTACACTTCTGGGGATGTCTGAAGCCCTACAATGCTTCTAGGTGGAGATTGGTGGCTTCCCACCTAATCCAACTAGATTATTTTGGATGTTTTCATGTAAGTACATCTTTTTGTACTTCAAGGGCCATTTTGGGTCCCTAAATAATGTTTTTTTGTCTTGCCACAGTCAAACTGTAGATGGAGTCTAAGTTTGATGGCATAGTGTGTATTTATTGAAAATACCTCTCCAATGGGCTATTACGCACCTAAAATGGATTTCACATGCAAAATTTATGACCCTAGGAATTTGAGGTACCAACTTACCCATCGGGGCCCACATAAATTTTGGCATTTCACCTCCTAGGGTTAGGTTTTTGGATGTCTAGGGTTTTGGAATTCATGAGTAATGTTAAAAAGGCCTTTGGATTCTCATTCTAATCATTCTTCTCAGACAAATGCACATAGGAACCACATCTCTTCTCAGGGATAACTACCACCATTCGAGCAAGTTGTTTTTCAGTTCTGCAGTTTTACAATTTCAACCTATTTCATTTATTCAATAGAAGTTATTGTTCACTTGATATCTGTTTTTGTTCTCCATATATCTATGTTTTTGTATTTAGTCTGTTAGTCAGTTCGTTCCTCTCATAAATCCAAGTCAGTGGTATCAGAGGGGTCTGCTCTTAATTTATTTTTCTTCGTGCATGTCCCCGACAAGATTTGGGTACAAGAAGTTGGGACTCGAACCAATCGAGCCTTTGTAAGATCAACCATGTCGAGATTGACAAAAAACCATGGGTTATGAAAAGAAAGATGATGGAGTAGGAGATCCTTTTAAAATGTTGCTCGAGGAATCCCTTATGCGACAAAGGAAGGAAATGATGGACAACTTTGCAGAGATCCTTCTGTGACTTCCCACAGAAGAAGCATCTTCATCAAGAGGCCATGCAACCCCCTTCAAGGTACATGCAAATTTTTATATTCCATTATTGGAAGGACTGATAGATGAAGATGCTATAGATAAATGGTTGAATATGATCAAAGGGTATTTTTCGATCCACAATTTTTCTGATAGGGAAAATATTACTTTTTCACTCCTCAAGGCCATCCCCCATGTTAAGGATTGGTGGGATGCTTACTCTTGGCAAAGAGCCATAGAGGAATATGCAATATTTGTGATCACCCCCACATGGGAGTCCTTTAGGGATTCCATTAAAGAACAATACTACCTTGTTGGAATCTACGAGGACTCGTACACAAGATGGACCACCTTGCATCAGGAAAGGGACCAGACAGTACCAAATTTCACCAATATTTTCCTTACCCTAGACACTAAATTGGGTATCAAATAATCTAAACAACATCTGCTGCTCAAATATCCCGACTATTTTCATCAATACATTCAAATATAAATGGAGTTTCTGGACATCGTATCATTGGGTATGACTTACAGATATGTTGTCAAGATCGAGACGAAATTGAAGCAGAAGAGGCGAGAGTTTGGATCTGCAAAATCCTCACAGTCGAAGCAGGGAAAAGGCGGCCCCAACCCACGCAAAAATGGACAAAGAAAAGATGGCCACTCTCAGGACAACCAGTCCAAGCCACAACAAAATAAGGGTATTGAGAAGTCTAAGAAAGACACATGAAAATGGTGTGGATACCATAAAATACCTTGGCACAACAATGAAGAATGCTGCTCCAAGAAGTCACTCATGGCCAAGCTGAAAGATTCTGAGTCAAAGGTCGATTCTGGCTCTGAATCAAATCCAGAAGGAGGGAAGTGGATTATCAATGCTGAACCAAATGCCACCAAATGCCACTGTCACTACCACCAAAGTCCAACCAAGCAAAACAAAAGAACCAGAGGAAGGGGAACGCCTCTTTCACTTGCATATGTGGGTAAAGGGGGATTTGCTTCATTTCATTGTTGATAGAGTCAGTTAGAAGAACCTGATCTCAATAGAGGTCGTCCAATGGCTAAACCTATCAATGACACCGCACACGCAACCCTACACCATCGGTTGGATTTGCCAAGGTAGAGATGTTTGTGTCATCCAACAATGCCATTTGCCCTACGAAATAAAGCCTTTCAAATACAAGGTATTGTGTGATATTGCTCCCCTTGAAGTTTATGATGTTCTTTTGGGACAACCATATTTGTGGAAGTGACATGTTGTGTATGAGTCTAGACCCTGTAGTGTTATTATTACTTTGGTTAGACAATTGTACAGGATACCAGAGGTAGCACCACCTACTGCTATTTATTTAATCTCTGCTAAACAATGCAATAAGGTAATTTCACAAACCAAGAAGTTTGTCTTCTTTGTGATCCGTGCTCATAGTAAGTAGAAGGTTTCCACCATATCTGTGGCCTCTACACAGAGCCTGTCTTTACAGCAGAAGCAAGTGGACATGATAGTTGAATAGTACAGAGACATCTTCTCCTCACCCACTGGGGTACCGACACACTGCCAAGTCAAGCATCCAATTGATATAACCCCCAGTGGACCTCTACCTAATGGACCAATCTATCATCGCTTGTTGATGGAAAATGAAGAAATCAAGCATAAGATCCAAGAGATGCTTCAAAAGGGGTACATCAGACCTAGTGCCTCCTCTTTTGGAAGCCCGATTGTATTGGTGCAGAAGAAATATGGGACATGGTGACCCTAAATTGATTACAGAGCATTAAACAAAATCACAGTCAGGAACCAGTACCCAATTCCAAGAATGATGACCTTATTGACAAAATCAAGGGGAAAAATTTATTCAACAAGATTGACCTAAATTCTGGCTACCACAGGTTCCCATCGAACCAACTGATGAATAGAAGACAACTTTAAAATCTAAACAAGGTCTCTTTGAATGGCTGGTCATGCCTTTTGTCTTAACAAATTCACCAACCACTTTTATGAGGTTGATGGATGATGTGTTGAGACCCTTCACCAAATATTTTGTGGTGGTATATTTGGATGACATCCTCATCTTCAATAGAACTTGAGAGGAGCAAATGCAACATATTCAACAGGTTTTGAGCACTCTGTGACAACACAAGCTATATGCCAACTTGGAAAAATGATCCTTGGGAATGAAAATGGTCCAATACTTGGGCTACTTTGTTGATGAGCATGGGGTAAATGTTGATCCAGCTAAGATCCAAGTCATCCGTGACTGTCCATCCCCAACCACACTAACTGAGCTTTAGAGCTTCTTGGGATTGACCAAATTCTACCGACGGTTCATGTTGGGATTCTCCCATATTCCATGGGCCCTCATCCAAGTAACCAAGGGCGGTAGAAGGGAAAATTTAGCGTGGGGGAAGGAGCAAAAACAAGCATTTGATGATATGAAGCATCGCTTGTGCTCAGCTCCAGTACTCTCCATACCCGATGTGCAACAACCGTTCGATACTGAGACTGATGAATCTGGATATGCTGTAGGCGCAGTTCTCACTCAAGACAATCATCTTGTAGCATACCATAGTGAGACACTCTCAGATGCTATCCGAAAATACCCCACCTATGACAAGGAAATGTATTCCATTGTACAATCATGTCGTCAATGGAAACATTACATTCTAGGAAAGGAGACAATCATCCACACTAATCACAAGCCTCTGTAGTTCATCCAGACACATGGAAAGTTGCAGAATGACTGCCATCAGAAGTGGTCCATCTACATGTAGAATTTCCATATCAACATCAAGTATAAGACAGGGAGCACCAATCGTGTCGCTGACTACCTCAGTCGACCTCCCGTGGCTGCACTCACCACTGTGCTCCATTCCTCTGGACATGATGCATATGATTCACCCCAACTTTATCAACAAGATCCAGACTTTGCCACCACCTATCATCTCTTGGGTACATGCACGAATGTCATCGATTTTCACATTCAAGATAGACTGTTATGCCATCTTGGCCATCTCTATGTTCCTGTAAGAGTGTGTGAAAAGATGACATGGGAGGCTCACTACAGTTGGATGGAAGCACATTTTGGCATGGAGAAGATTGTGGTTGTTCTACAGAAACATTTTTATTGGACAAAATTTTGACAGGACGTCAACAAGTATATCAGATATTGCACTGCATGTGCCATTTCCAAGCCAACCATCAAGAATCAAGGATTATACACCCCTCTTCCTCCTCCTGAGAGGCCTTGGGAATCCATATTGATGGATTACATGTCTGGCCTTCCATCCACCAAGAAGGGAAATGATTGTGTATTTGTTGTAGTTGATCGGTTTTCAAAGATGGACATCCTCACATCCTACAAGAAGAGCATCAAAATGACATATATTTCCCAGCTCTTCTTCGAATGAGTGTGGGTCCATTTTGGGATACCATAGACCATCATCTTCGATCGGGATAACAAGTTCCTCAACATATTTTGGTCGATTCTCTGGTCACTATTGGACACCAAGCTCACTAAATCCACCGCTTTCGACCCGCAAAATAGGTCGTCAATTGGATGACTGTGCACATCCTGTGCATGTACCAGTGGGGATTGGTGTCTCTAGTAGGTTGGTGCATACAAATAATTATAAAGAGAAGTAAAGTGGGTTTCTCCTGAAAGGGTTTCCATGTAAATCTTGTGTTCCATGTTCTGTAGTTAATATATCTCATATATGACTTTTTCCTATGGTTGATGAATATTTGAATTTTTTTTTTTCACTATATTGATTCACCCTCCCTCTCAATATAAGTGTGTTCTCAACAAATATTAAGCCTAAAACATAAAATTATGATAAAAAGAAAAAAATAGAGGAAATTCAAACTCAAGTGTCTACTTCTAGCAATGCTCAAGATAAACATATTGATGAAATAGCTAAAATAGGTAAAGAATTATCAAATAAGATTAACTGGTTTGAGATTAGAAATAAGGTTGTTTCTCCAACCCCTCAATATGTCAGACAAATAAATTTTATTCAAAATCTTGGAATGCAAAGGAATCCTAACTTTCAAGCTAGAAATCCAACACCTTTCAGGAGACCATTTAACATAAGATTTTCAATTGGGAGAGATGGGTTGAGGAACCTCTCACTTATCCCCCTTTAAGGAATAATCCGAATATAGTGGAGGACTTTGAAGAAGAAGTCAATGAGCATGAATTGATTGGAAAATTAAGAGATTTACCCAAATTGGACTAGTTGGAAAATGAATAATCCTATACACATTTAATTGAGCATGATTATCATGACTCTTTAGTAAAAAAATTGAGCTACTCAATACATGTGTTTTTCTAATACAATGCAATCATAGTTACAACGTCAATATGATTTACAATCGAGAGTAGCCCCAACTCAAAAATTGACCACAAAGTTTCAAGATAGGAAGTTAATAAAGGTTTTGTTAATAAATCCATTTAAGAAGGAATGAATACGGAAGTTCCGTAATAGAGTCAGAGGTTGTTTTGTTTATGAAGTAATCTTAACAAAATTCATGTTCCCATTCCCATGATTGAGTTAGTAAATATCTCATCTTACAGAGAAGAGGTAAATAAATTTATCGGTTCTTCCTCTATTGAAAAACATCATACATCAATATCAACCTCTTATTCTATTAATATTCAAGACGACTCACCTCAAATACATTTTGGACCTGACCACCCCAATTCTATGTAAGTCTTTTTCAAAGAAGACAATACAACACCCCCATTCTATGTAAGTCTTACAATTCATGACCATTTGCTTCATAATTGTATGTTAAATTTAGGGGCATCCCATAATATGGTGCCTAAATCTATAATGAGTGAATTGGGGTTAGATATTACAAGATCATATAAATATTTATATACTTTTGATTCAAATAAGTTTCAATGCATATGAATGATTAAATATCTACTAGTAAATATAACTTAAATTCGAAGCAAGAGTGTCATGATAGGTGTGGTAGTGGCTGATGTTCTAGTAACTTATGGAATGCTTCTTTCAAGGTTGTGGGGTGCAAAGTTAGGAGGAAATTTTCAACTTGATATGTATTATGCCACAATACCCATTTTTTGTGGCTATAATAAAAAACTTCATAAAGATGCAGGATTCACGTACACCAATAGTGACGCTAAAAAACCACAAAATTTTCCAGTGTATGCATAAGATGACAATCTTTGTAGCTATTTTCTATCAATTTTAGATAATGAAGAACAAATGGACATAGCAGATGGAATTGTGAATTATCCTTATCTTAATGAAGACAAAACGTGGAAGATGTTTTTTGATGGTGCATCCTCTAAAAAAGGGTAAGGGGATATAATTTTATTCATATCTCCTACTAGTGATTCTATTCCATTGTCTTATAAGCTGAGTTTTGAAACAAGAAACTATGTGCCAGAGTATGAGGCCTTAGTTTTAGGGATTGAAGCAACAAAAAGGATGAAGATCATAAAATTGTATTTCTTTGTTAATTTAGAACTTGTGATTAATCATGTTAAAGTTGTTTTCACCTTGTAATTTCCCAGGTTGAGGAGGAAATCGACAGGGGTAACCAAAAAACCGCTTCAGAGTCTTGGATATAGACCTCCAAGACTCAGAGAGGGCTCTCTCTGTCTGATTTAGATTTGTTTGAGCTTGGATCTTAGGCTACTTATGAGGTGCATAATTTGTTTCTGTATTTGGTATGTTTGGGAGATTGAAAACTGGAATTTACATTGGGCCATGGGGTCTACCTTTTCCGAAAATGGATCTATCTCAGACGTATTAGATTGTTTCCATAGGGTAGGATAGAAAGACTGATGGATCAAATTGAATCAAATGAAAGTGAAGGAGAGGAATAGAAGGGAAATTCCATCAAGTAGAGGAGAAACTAAGAATTCCTATGCTCAACTTCAGATGAAAACATGTAGATCATTAAAAGACCATAAATAGAGTGCAAAAACAAATTCTGTTCTTAATCTTTCTTTTAATGATTAGATCAGGGAAAAACATGAATGGATCTAAAAAGTAATAAAATAGTTACCAAGAGAGGAAAAACATCACTAGGGAGTCTAACACAAGAATCCAACAGATACAATTTTTATTTCTGGAAAGTCATCTGGAAAATTACAAAGTATCCCGTGTGGGGAATGAATCAAGAGCTCAAAAATCAACTGTTGTGCATTTGAATTATGAAAATATATGGACCAAACTCTCCCCAGGCTCAGGAGGTCAAATTCAACCGCCTCAGCCAAAAATAGCAACAAATCCCCAAAAATCTGGAACTGTCTGCCATGAAAAATGGGCCGAACTGCTACAAAAAAGGGGTCAACTCAGACATGTTTTTCTCTTCAATAGTGACACCTGTGTAAAAACTGAAGGATTTTATGTAAATGAGTTTTTCTAGAGAAAAAACCTCCTTCGGTTTCTCCAATTTCGTCTCCATCTCACCAAAACAGCCCCCCAAAATCAGGACTGAAACAGAAAAACTGAAAATCTAAAAAATGAGGCTGAAAGATGGCTTCGATTCTTCCAATTGGTGGCATCTGTGAAAAATATAGAAGATTTTTTTTTCTTAACCCCGTTTTGAACAAAAAAATCTCTCATTTTTTTAAATTTCATTTCCATTGGCCAGGAATCCACCTAGGAAAAAGACTGGTCGAACTGGAAAAAAGGCGGTTTTTTTTTTTTTTTTTTTCTTCAGTTTTTTGGGTGAGCAGTTTTTGAGGGCAGATTGTTTTTGGTCGGACCCCCCTAAAGTGGTAAGAGGTATTGGGAGGGGGGGTACGAGTTCATAGGGGGTGACACTAGTCCTCCTAATACTGCTAACTCGGACCCCCTCGGTATTGATGTGACATGAGGGAGGGGGGGTCCGAGTTGCATGGAGAAAAGCACGGGTAGAACTTATGATTAATGTGTTTTGTGTTTTTTTGTTTTTGTTTTAATTGTTTATTATATTTTTTATTGTTTTATTTTTAATCTTACATTTTATTTATTTTTGTTTTAAGTTTTATTTAATTGTGTTTTATATATGTTTGATGTTTGTTTTATTATTTATATTATATAGTTTAGTTTTTATTTATTATAATTTTTAATTGTTTTTTAGTTTAATGTTTAACACTAACCTAAATTAACCTAAACACTAACTTAATTATTAGTTAATTAATTAATCTAACCTATTCTAACTATACTAAATTTTATTACTAACATTATTAACCTATTGTTTCTTTATTTATTATCAATTACCCTATTAAACTAACCAATATTTTATTATCCTAAGTTTGTTTATTCATGCAGGGATGAGTGATGGGTGTGATGAAGTGAAGGATGAGGGATTGAAAGCGCAACGGTGGATGAAGGACGCAAAAGGGTGATGGAGGATCGAGCGAAATGGGTGGAGGGGAAAAATGGAATCAATCGAGCCCAGTAAGACATATGACTTCATCGTGGGAGCAACACCAAATAAGAAACTGAAAATCAAGTTACCTATGATTATAGGACCCCTAACAAAAGTTAAATTCCAAACAAAGCATATAGAAATAAAGTACGGGACCTTGAAGAAATTTTCTCTTAGCTGCTAATTTTAGATCAATTCCAAGAGAGAAAAATCAACAAGTTGATTCTTTAGCCTTAGCTACAACCATATTCAAGCCTCAAAACATCACTCATCTTAGATATTAGGTATAAATTATGTATCGACCTTCAATTCCAAATAATGTTAAACATTGGTAGGTATTTGAAGATGTTAAATTATGAGCTTGATTTCTTATGTATATTATTTCTTTAAACTCTTCAAGACTTTGATTCCAACTTAATACATTTCAACAATATAGAATCATAACTGAATAGAAATAACCATGTAAATACATAAGCATGCACATCAACAACACGTATACCTTGGGGAAACCCTGTACAAGGAGAAAAACCCCAACAAACGATCTTCCTCTATTGCATTAATAATGTATGATCACTTACAAATATCCACCATGAAAAATATGCTCTTAAATGAGCTTTCCAAGATGACTTAGACCAGACTGTATGACCTTATAGAAGTAAAGAGACTTTGCTGATATAATCTCTTGTTATTGACTAGCACTGTGGAAGATACCATGCGTTGCCTGGGTGCTTCTTTGCTATCTTTTACATCATTGATATGAAACCTCACCTAACATGGATATACGCTGCCTTTATTAACTGATATGCTGCCCTTTTTCTTGACTGGTATGTTGCCCTTTTTCTTGACTGATATGATGCCTTTATTTGACTGTTATGATGTCCTTTCCTTGACTATTATGCTGTCCTTTCTTAACGGGAATATACACTGCCTTTCTGCGACTATTATGCTACCTCACTTAACAACCTTAATCTACATAACAAGACTTTCTACTCACCCACACACTCCAAAACCTTGTATGTAGAATGCGGGTCAACCTCTTCATATAAAGCCATGGAGAGGTTAAGGAGGAAGGATCGAATTAGGAGCTTGAATCCATGCTTTTCTAACTCAACTTTACACTTTAGAAAATAGACCTTGGACATGAGTTTGAAAATAGAACTTGACTTGAGACTTTAGTTACAACTCGCCCTTGACTTGACAATTCATGCGAACTAACTCAACATGCACGATGCATGCCATGCATGAACATGCAACTAGACATGCATGCATGCAACTTGCGACATGAAGAAAACTTGACAACTTTGAATTTGACCTAGACATGCAACTTTGAATTTTACAACTCGACTCTTTACATGGAAATTCAAATTTCTCTTCATGGTGGATAATGTTACACGTGCCAACGCACTGGATAAATACATTTATATCATTTGAAATATTAGGAAGATTGTTTGTTTCTAGTTCATAGGAATTTTACGTTCAACCTAACTTTTGCTAGATGCCTTAAATTTTTTTCATGGCTCACACGGCTTGACTAGGCTCACATAGGTTGCATGTTCCCCCTGAATTATTCACTACACTATATATGCTCACAGAGGTTGTACGTTCCCCCTGACGTTTTCATTAGACTTACATAGTATTTGGTTCGTCCTGAATTTTGGTTTGACTCACAGAGGTTGTACGTTCCCCATGGATTGTTTCAATACCTCACAAGACTGGTTGATTCTCCAAATCTCCTTGGCTAGACTCAGGGTGTCCCATATGTCCTCTCTTCAGAGAATGACCATCGATGGTGCCAAATTTAACACTCCCTCTCAGTGAGGGAGTCATTCTTAGCCACACCAAGTTTGCCTCTTAGTTGCACAAACTATCTCAATGGAAAAAGCTTGGTAAAGATATCAACTACCTGCTCGCTCATGGATATGTACTATAGCTTTATAGTTTTTATCTGGACCAAGTCTCGGATGTAGTGGTACTTTATGTCAATATGTTTTGACCTTTCATGAAATACCGGGTTCTCTGTCCGTTTTATGAAACTTTTATTTTCACAGTGAACCACCGTCGTCTCGATCTTGTCTCCAAATAACATAGAAACCAATTTTCTAAGCCATACTGCTTCCTTGCTAGCATCACTTGCTGCAATGTACTCAACCTATGCTGTACTTTGTGCAATGGACCCCTGTTTCCTACTTTACCAAGAGATCATAGTGTATCCTAAACTGAAGCAATATCCATAAGTAATTTTTCGGTCCACTGTGATTCCTACCTAGTCAACATCTGCATACCCATGAATAAATAGACCACCACTAGATGTATATCTCATACCATAGGTAATGGTCCCTCTGAGATATCTCAATATGTGATTTTCTTTCACCCAGTGTCTCTGTCTCAGTTCAATAGTGAATTGACTCATTGCAATCACTGCATAGCATATATCTGGCCTGGTGTGTATCATGTACATCAATGATCCAATCCACTGCCTATACATGGTGGGATCCACCAAATTTGAATCTAAATCAGAATCATACAGCTTCCTCAAGTTGGTAATGATTGGAGTCGACATGCATTTTCAATCCATGATACCAAACCTCTTTAGTACATCCACTGTGTATTTTTCTTGTGCCAGAAATATCTCTCTTTGTCTTTTCCACACTTCCAATCCTAGGAAGTAATGCATCAAGACTAAGTATTTCATCTCGAATTCTAAGATTAGATCCCTCTTACACCAGGCTATTAGATCTTCATCTCCTGTTAGAAAGATATTATCAACATATAGGATTAGTATAATAGGTTGGTTCCCTCTTACCTTGAAGTACATATTTGCATCAACACCACTTTTCTAAAAGCCCATGCTTTTAAGAAAGCCATCAATCCTGTCATACCAAACTCTGGGAGCCTACTTAAGAACATACAAGGCCTTCCTTAGCTTGCATACATGAGTTCCTTTGTTATGCAGTACAAAACCGTCTGGTTGTTCCATAGATACCTCCTATTCAATATTTCCATTCAAGAATGTTGTTCTTACATCCATTTGATGTAGCTTCCATACAAGAATTGAAGCTAATGCAATAATAGATCGAATGGAGGTATACGTGGCTATCGGGGAAAAATTCTCCTCGTATTCAATTCCTTCTTTCTGAGTGAAGCCTCTGGTTACAAATATTTCTTTGAAATTTTCCACACTCCCATCAACTATATGTTTGATAATATAGATCCATTTGGAAGAGACCACTGATTTGTCCTTGGCCTCGGTACAATGTCCCAAACCTGTATTCCTCAAGCATGGAATCCTTCCATACTTGTAATTTATCTACTTCTTCAAATGAAGAAGATTCGACATCACTGATGCTGCTCATCAGTTCAACATAGCCTCCAAACTTATGAGGCATCTTACTTTCCCTGAAAGTTCCTTTGGGAGAATCTATCTTTTCTGCTTCTTGCACTATTTCTTTAAGCCATCCTGGATTTCTTTTGGCTGGAGGTTCTTCAAGAGTTATTTCTAAATCTTCAACATGTTCTAAGGGATCATCACTTGGCCCTTCATGAGGTTCCTCCCTCTGATCATCCGACTCTTCATTTTCAGAAGAGGCTGAAGATGGCTGAACTGCTTCTGATTCCCGCTGAAGCTCTATGGATTTCTTGAATGTGACTTCCTCATGGAAAGTCACATCCATGCTTACCTCTATCTGCCTATGACCTGGTACATATATCTTCTAAGCCTTGGATTTCTCACTATACCCCACAAAAACCCCTTTCTTTCTTGAGGGTTCCATCTTTGTCCTCTTTTCCTTCAAGACATGAATATACACTAGACACCCAAATATCCTTAGATGCCCTACTTCATGTTTGATCCTTGAGAATACTTCTGTAGGAGTCTTGTCCTTTAAGATAGCATGTGGACACTTGTTCTGAATGTACATGGTAGTGGGGGTAGCTTCTACCCATAATGAATTTGGCAGATCCTGCCCAAACATAATGGCTTTCCCTACCTCACAAATTGTCCTATTTTTTCTCTCAATAACTCCATTTTGCTTAGGGTTATATGGTACGGTCAACTATCTCTTCATTCCCGCTTCCTTGTAGAAATCCTCAAACTCTCCTCCATTGTCTGTTCTAAGGGTTCTGATCTGTTTACCTATCTGCTTTTCAATAAAGGATTTATACTCTTTGAATTTATCAAATGTGTCACTTTTAGCTTTAAGGAAATATATCCAACTTTTTCTTTAGTAATCATCAATAAAAATGACGTAATACAAACAAACACTGAGTGAGGGAGATGACAAGGGACCACATACATCAAAATGAACTATATATAAGATTCCCTCAGCTCTGCTGTCACTACTAGGAAATTCTTTCTTTATATTTTTACCTAGCATGCATCCTTCACAAATTTCATTTTTACTAAGAGAAATAGAGGGCATGCCACATACCATGTTCTACAGATATGGAAGTGATTTGTAATGAATATTTCTAAGTCTTATGTGCCACAACTTGATGGATCCAGTCACATCATGAGCCAATGCCCGAACTGATTGTCCCGTCATGACGTACAATCCTCCTTTGCGAGTCCCATTGGGTTCTGCTATACTCAAGTGGATAACTTTAGCCCAAAATAGTGCCTTCCTTTCCTTGAAGATCACCCAATATCCCTTGTCCTCAAGGGCTACAATTGATAAAAGATTCTTCCTTAGCTCTGGAACATATAATACTTCATTAGCATGAATTCTAGCCCTAGATTCCAATCTGAAGGAAATAGAGCCTACTCCATCTATCTTGTAACAATTTTCATCCCTAAGCTCAACCTTCTCTGCAAAAGAATTTTTCTTGAAATATAAGAGGATCTCCTTGTACCCTGTCACGTGCTTTGATGCACCACTACCTACTAACCAAGTTTTTGGCCTCGTGAAAACTGAACTAGATAAGTCAAAAACCAAGGAATATTCTTTTGTATTTTCTCTCTCATTAGGAGGATTTTTTGTTTTCTTTTGAATTCATCATCCTCAACAGTTGAGGCATGATGTTTCCCTTTCCTTTGATTTTTCTTCTTATACCAACAATGTCTAGAAAAATGACCCAACTTATTGCAACTAAATCATTTAAAATTAGATGTATCAATTCTTTTTCCTTTGTACGTACCTTTGGTGTTTGACTTCCTCTGAGAGCCTTTCTGGAAAGTGACTTTCTTCTTTACCTTGAATCTTGATGCTAATGCTGAATGCTCTTCTTTGGTTGGCTCACTCCTAGTAGCAGTACAAATCTCCTCTTAGAGGAAATCATTCCATAATCTATTAAACCTGGGTTGAATCTCTCTCCCACTCACATTGGATAAGAAGGTCTCCCATGAAGAAGGAACACCATCAAATATGGCCTGCACTAAGTCATCATCGTCCATTGTGACACCTGTGACTAGAAGCTGATCTATGATATGGGATATTATGGAACAGAAAGATGCTACTGATTCACCTTTCTCCATATTCAAATATTTAATCTTGTGCTTAAGTGTCCTCTTCTGACTTGGACCCTATTTCTCATATAGATTCACCAAGGTATCCATACAGTCCTTGACAGTTATTAAAAAAGTCATCACTGATATTATACTATCTTTGACTGAGTCAAAGATGATTCTCTTGGACTTTTCTTGACTCTTCCTGAAGGCTGCTCTTCCTGCATTAGTAGTGGGTTCCTCCACCACTGTGGTCACATACTGCTCAAGATCATGCTCCTATAAAATATTTGTTTTTCGGAGTTTCCACACATTGAAGTTGGCAGCTCCTTCAGGCCTATCCTCGATCCTGACTGAAATGGAGGATGCCATGGACCTCACACTAGAAACTTAATCACGCTTGCTTATATCTGTGTGTACCTACTGCTGCACTTCAACAAGCTTATCACACCCTAAGCTCTGGTACCATGCTAAATTATGAGCTTGATTTCTTATGCAAATTATTTCTTTAAACTCTTCAACACTTTGATTCCAGCCTAATACATTTCAACAATGTAGAATCATAACTGAATAGAAATAACCATGTAGATACATAAGCATGCACATCAACAACACATATACCCTGGGGAAACCATGTGCAAGGAGAAACACCCCAACAAATGATGTTCCTCTATTTCATTAATAATGTATGATCACTTACAAATATCCACCATGAAAAATATGCTCTTAAATGAGCTTGCCAAGACAACTTAGACAGACTGTATGACCTTGTAGAAGTAAAGAGACTTTGCTGGTATAATCTCTTGTTATTGACCAACACTGTGGAAGATACCATGTGTTGCTTGGGTGTTGCTTTCCTTTCCTTTATAGGACTGATATGCAACCTCACCTAACAGGGATATACATTGCCTTTCTTGACTGATATGATGCCCTTTTTCTTGATTGATATGCTTCCTTTCTTTGACTTTTATTCTGTCCTTTCCTTGATTGTTATGCTATCCTTTCTTAAGAAGAATATACACTTCCTTTCTGTGACTATTATGCTGCCTCACTTAACAACCTTACTCTACATAACAAGACTTGTTGCTCACCCACATGATCGAAAACCTTGTATGTAGAATGAGGGTCGACCTCTTCATATAAAGGAATGGAGAGGTGAAGGAGGAAGGCTCGAATTAGGAGCTTGAATGCATGCTTTCCTAACTCGACTTTACACTTTAGAAAATAGACCTTGGACATGATTTCAAAAATAGAACTTGACTTGAGACTTTAGTTACAACTCGCCCTTGACTTGACAATTCATGCGAACTAACTCAACATGCACAATGCATGTCATGCATGAACATGCAACTAGACATGCATGCATGCAACTTGCGACATGCAAAAAACTTGACAACTTTGAATTTGACCTAGACATGCAACTTTGAATTTTACAACTTGACTCATTACATGGAAATTAAAATTTCTCTTCATGGTGGATAATGTTGCATGTGCCAACACACTGGATAAATACATTTATATCATTTGAAATATTAGGAAGATTGATTGTTTCTAGTTCATAGGAATTTTACGTTCAACCTAACTTTTTCTAGATGCCTTAAATTTTTTTCATGGCTCACACGACTTGACTAGGCTCACAGAGGTTGCACGTTCCCCCTGAATTTTAATCTAGTATGTCTATGCTCACAGAGGTTGTACGTTCCCCCTGAATTTTTCACTAGACTGTCTATGCTCATAGAGGTTGTACATTGCCCCTGACTTTTTCATTAGACTTACATAGTATTTGGTTCATCCTGAATTTTGGTTTGACTCACAGAGGTTGTACGTTCCCCATGGATTTTTTCAATACCTCACAAGACTAGTTGATTCTCCAAATCTCCTTGGCTAGACTCAGGGTGTCCCATATGGCCTCTCTTCGAAGAATGCCCGTCGATGGTGCCAAATTTGACACTCCCTCTCAGTGAGGGAGTCATTCTTAGCTACGCCAAGTTTTCCTCTCAGTTGCACAAATTATCTCAATGGAAGAGGCTTGGTCAGGATATCAACTACCTGCTCGTTCATGGATATGTACTATAACTTTATAGTTTTTATCTGGACCAAGTCTCGGATGTAGTGGTACTTCATGTCAATATGTTTCGACCTGTCATGAAATACCGGGTTCTCTGTCCATTTTATGTAACTTTTATTTTCACAGTGAACCACCGTTGTCTCGATCTTGTCTCCAAACAACCTAGAAACCAATTTTCTGAGCCATACTGCTTCCTTGATAGCATCACTTGCTGCAATGTACTCAACCTATGCTATACTCTGTGCAATGGATCCCTGTTTCCTACTTTACCAAGAGATCATAGCGGATCCTAAACTGAAGCAATATCCATAAGTAATTTTCCGGTCCACTGGGATTCCTACCCAGTCAACATCTGCATACCCATGAAGAAATAGACCACCACTAGATGTAAATCTCATACCATAGGTAATGGTCCCTCTGAGATATCCCAATATGTGCTTTTCTTTCACCCAATGTCTCTGTCTCAGTTCAATCATGAACTGACTCATTGCAATCACTGCATAGCATATATCTGGCCTAGTGTGGATCATGTACATCAATAATCTAATCCACTACCTATACATGGTGGGATCCACCAAATTTGAACCTAAATCACAATCATACAGCTTCCTCGGGTTGGTAATGGTTGGAGTAGACATGAATTTTCAATCCATCATACCAAACCTATTTAGTACATCCACTATGTATTTTTCTTGTGCCAGAAATATCTCTCTTTGTCTTTGCCACACTTCCAATCCTAGGAAGTAATGCATCAAGACTAAGTATTTCATCTCGAATTCTAAGATTAGATCCCTCTTACACCAGGCTATTATCCCTTCATCTCCTGTTAGAAAGATATTATCAACATATAGGATTAGTCTAATAGGTTGGTTCCCTCTTACCTTGAAGTACATATTTGCATCAACACCACTTTTCTAAAAGGCCATGCTTTTAAGTAAGCCATCAATCCTGTCATACCAAACTCTGGGAGCTTGCTTAAGAACATACAAGGCCTTCCTTAGCTTACATACATGAGTTCCTTTGTTATGCAGTACAAAACCATCTGGTTATTCCTCAAATACCTCCTATTCAATATTTCCATTCAAGAATGTTGTTCTTACATCCATCTGATGTAGCTTCCATACAAGAATTGAAGCTAATGCAATAATAGATCGAATGGAGGTATACGTGGCTACCGGGGAAAAAGTCTCCTCATATTCAATTCCTTCTTTCTGAGTGAAGCCTCTATCTACAAATATTTCTTTGAACTTTTCCACACTCCCATCAGCTATATGTTTGATAATATAGATCCATTTGGAAGAGACCACTGATTTGTCCTTAGCCTCGACACAATGTCCCAAACCTGTATTCCTCAAGCATGGAATCCTTCCATACTTGTAATTTATCTACTTATTCAAATGAAGAAGGTTTGACATCACTAATGCTGCTCATCAGTGCAACAAAGCCTCCAAACCTATGAGGCATCTTACTTTCTCTGAAAGTTCCTTTGGGAGAATCTATCTTTTCTGCTTCTTGCACTATTTCTTTAAGCCATCCTGGATTCCTTTTGGCTGGAGATTTTTCAAGAGTTATTTATAACTCTTCAACATGTTCTAAGGGATCATCACTTGGCCCTTCATGAGGTTCCTCCCTCTGATCATCTGACTCTTCATTTTCAGAAGAGGGTGAAGATGGCTGAACTGCTTCTGATTCCCGCTGAAGCTCTATGGATTTCTTGAATGCGGCTTCCTCATGGAAAGTCACATCCATGATTACCTCTATCTGCCTATGACTTGGTACATATATCTTCTAAGCCTTGGATTTCTCATTGTACCCCACAAAAACCCCTTTCTTTCTTGAGGGTTCCATCTTTGTCCTCTTTTCCTTAGGGACATGAATATACACTAGACACCCAAATATCCTTAGATACCCTACTTCATGTTTGATCCTTGAGAATACCTCTTTAGGAGTCTTGTCCTTTAAGATAGCATGTGGACACCTGTTCTGAATGTACATGGTAGTGGAGGTAGCTTCTACCCATAATGAATTTGGTAGATCCCAGTCAAACATAATGGCTTTCCCTACCTCACAAATTGTCTTGTTTTTCCTCTCAATAACTCCATTTTGCTGAGGGTTATATGGCACGATCAACTGTCTCTTCATTCCCGCTTCCTTGTAGAAATCCTCAAACTCTCCTCCATTGTCTATTCTAAGGGTTCTAATGTGTTTACCTGTCTTCTTTTCAATAAAGGATTTATACTCTTTGAATTTATTAAATGTGTCACTTTTAGCTTTAAGGAAATATATCCAACTTTTTCTTTAGTAATCATCAATAAAAATGACATAATACAAATAAACACTAAGTGAGGGAGATGACAAGGGACCACATACATCAAAATGAACTATATATAAGATTCCCTCAGCTCTTCTGTCACTACTAGGAAATTCTTTCTTTATATTCTTACCTAGCATGTATCCTTCACAAATTTCATTTTTACTAAGAGAAATAGAGGGCATGCCACATACCATGTTCTATAGATATGGAAGTGTTTTGTAATGAATATTTCCAAGTCTTCTGTGCCACAACTTGCTGGATCCAGTCGCATCATGAGCCAATGCCTGAACTGATTTTCCCGTCATGACGTATAATCCTCCTTTGCGAGTCCCAATGGGTTCTGCTATACTCAAGTGGCTAACTTTAGCCCAAAATAGTGCCTTCCTGTCCTTGAAGATCACCCAATATCCCTTGTCCTCAAGGGCTACAATTGATAAAAGATTCTACTTGAGCTCTGGAACATATAATACTTCATCAGCATGAAGTCTAGCCCCAGATTCCAATCTGAAGGAAATAGAGCCTACTCCATCTATCTTGTAACATTTTTCATCCCTAAGCTCAACCTTCTCTGCAAAAGAATTTTTCTTGAAATATAAGAGGATCTCCTTGTACCCTATCATGTGCTTTGATGCACCACTACCTACTAACCAAGTTCTTGGCCCCGTGAAAACTGAACTGGATAAGGCAAAAACCAAGTAATATTCTTTTGTATTTTCTCTCTCATTAGGAGGATTTTTTGTTTTCTTTTGGATTCATCATCCTCAACAGTTGAGGCATGATGTTTCCATTTCCTTGGATTTTTATTCCTATACCAACAATCTCTAGAAAAATGACCCAAATTATTGCAACTAAATAATTTAATATTAGATGTATCAATTCTTTTTCCTCTGTACGTACCTTTGGTGTTTGACTTACTCTGAGAGCCTTTCTGGAAAGTGACTTTCTTCTTTACCTTGAATCTTGATGCTAATGTTGAATGCTCTTCTTTGGTTGGCTCACTCCTAGTAGCAGTATGACTCTCCTCTTAGAGGAAATCATTCCATAACCTCTTAAATGTGGGCTGAATCTCTCTCCCACTCACACTGGATAAGAAGGTCTCCCATGAAGAAGGAACACCATCAAATATGGCCTGCACTAAGTCATCATCGTCCACTGTGACACCTGTGACTAGAAGCTGATCTATGATATGGGATATTCTGGAACATAAAGATGCTACTAATTCACCTTTCTCCATATTCAAATATTTAATCTTGTGCTTAAGTGTCATATTCTGACTTGGATCCTGTTTCTCATACAGATTCACCAAGGTATCCATACAGTCCTTGGCAGTCATTAACAAAGTCATCACTGACATTATACTGTCTTTGACTGAGTCAAAGATGATTCTCTTGGCCTTTGCTTGACTCTTTCTGAAGGCCGCTCTTTCTACATTAGTAGTGGGTTCCTCCACCATTGTGGTGACATATTGCTCAAGATCACGCTCTTGCAAAATATTTGTTTTCTGGAGCTTCCACACATTGAAGTTGGCAGCTCCTTCGAGCCTATCCTCGATCCTGACTGAAATGGAGGATGCCATGGACCTCACACTGGAAACTTAATCAAGCTTGCTTAGATCTGTGTGTACCTACTGCTGCACTTCAACAAGCTTATCACACCCTAAGCTCTGGTACCATGTTAAATTATGAGCTTGATTTCTTATGAAAATTATTTCTTTAAACTCTTCAACACTTTGATTCCAACCTAATACATTTCAACAATATAGAATCATAACTGAATAGAAATAACCATGTATATACACAAGAATGCACATCAACAACACATATACAATGGGGAAACCATGTGCAAGGAGAAAAACCCCAACAAATGATCTTCCTTTATTTCATTAATAATTTATGATCACTTACAAATATCCACCATGAAAAATATGCTCTTAAATGAGCTTGCCAAGACAACTTAGACAGACTGTATGACCTTGTAGAAGTAAAGAGACTTTGCTAATATAATCTCTTGTTATTGACCAACACTGTGGAAGATACCATGTGTTGCTTGGGTGCTTCTTTCCTTTCCTTTATAGGACTGATATGCAACCTCACCTAATAGGGATATACATTGCCTTTCTTGACTGATATGATGCCCTTTTTCTTGGATATGCTGCCTTTCTTTGACTTTTATGCTGTCCTTTCCTTGATTGTTATGCTATTGTTTCTTAAGAAGAATATACACTTCCTTTCTGTGACTATTATGCTGCCTCACTTAACAACCTTACTCAACATAACAAGACTTGCTTCTCACCCACACGCTCGAAAACCTTGTATGTAGAATGAGGGTCGACCTCTTCATATAAAGGAATGGAGAGGTGAAGGAGGAAGGCTTGAATTAGGAGCTTGAATGCATGCTTTCCTAACTCAACTTTACACTTTAGAAAATAGACCTTAGACATGAGTTTGAAAATAGAACTTGACTTGAGACTTTAGTTACAACTCGCCCTTGACTTGACAATTCATGCGAACTAACTCAACATGCACAATGCATGTCATGCATGAACATGCAACTAGACATGCATGCAATGCATGTATTGCATGTAACATGCAACATGTGACATGCAACATGCAACATGCGACATGCAACAAACTTGACAACTTTGACTTTGACCTAGACATGAAACTTTGACTTTTACAACTTGACTCTTTACATGGAAATTCAAATTTCTCTTCATGGTGGATAATGTTTCATGTGCCAACGCACTAGATCAATACATTGATATCATTTTCAATATTAGGAAGATTTTTTGTTTCTAGCTCATAGAAATTTTACATTCAACCTAACTTTTGCTAGATGCCTTGACTTTTGCTCATGGCTCATAAGGCGTGACTAGTCTCACAGAGGTTGTATGTTCCCATTGAATTTTGCACTAGTTTGTCTATGCTCACATAGGTTGTACGTTCCCCTTGACTTTTGCACTAGACTATCTATGCTCATAGAGGTTGTACGTTCCCCCTGACTTTTGCATTAGACTTACATAGCATCTGGTTCGTCCTGAATTTTGGTTTGACTCACAGAGGTTGTATGTTCTCCCTATCTTTTTTCAATACCTCAGAAGACTGGTTGATTCTCCAAATCTCCTTGTCTATCCTCAAGGCGGCCCATATGGCCTCTCATTGGAGAATGACTGTCGATGCTACCAAATTTAATAGAAGATAGTAACAAAATAAAAATATTTCTGGAAATTGTTGGTGAATTTTCTGCATGCAATATTGACGAGGATGAATAATACAATGAAGAGGAAAGGGATAAGTAGACCACAATTACAAAACATAATATTGTGCATCTGAAAAATAACTATAATTATAGAGGTCTTATCCCTTTATAAAAACTGTTTGATCAGAAGGATGTAGATTTAAAGCTAATATTAAAAGCTCAAGTCGAAGATGTAGAGGAGATAAATCTTGGAACTAATGAACAAAAAAAAATGATCAAGCTATCTAAATCACTATCTACTGAGTAGAAATAGAGGTATGCCAATCTTTTTAAAGAATTTATATATGTTTTTTCTTGGAGTTATGAAGACTTAAAGACATATGATACTTCAATCATTTATCACAGGATAGATTTGAAGGAAGGAGTAAATCCATTTCAACAAAAGCTTCGAAAAGTAAATCCATTATTGCTAGCTATGATTGAAAAATAAATTAAGAAGCTGTTAGATGGCAAGATCATTATTCCATTAAGATACTCAGAATGGGTAGCCGATTCGATACTTGTTCATAAAAAGAATGGTGATATATGCTTTTGTGTGGATTTCAAGAATCTAAATCATGTCTCTTTGACAGACAATTATCGTTTTCCTAAGATGGATCATATTTTACAAAATGTGGTTGGAGCTCAGAGAATTTCTATGATGGATGGGTTTTCAGGATATAATCAGATTGTTGTCCATAAAGATGACATATATAAGACTGCATTTACAATTCCTTGAGGAACCTTTATGTATGATAAAATAACATTTGGGTTAATGAATGCAGGAGCCACCTTTTAGAGAGACATGGGAATAGATTTTGATGATGAGAAAGATATATTTATAGTGATATACTTGGATGATATGACTATTTTTTCAAAATTAGATGAACAACATTACAAGCACTTAAAAAAAAGTTTTCTCAAATGCAAGAGATAAAAACATTTTTTCGCTATGACAAAAGGAAAAATTCTTGAACACATTGTGACCAAATATGGTATAAAAATTGATCTAGAATGAGTTGAAGCAAATCAAGCAATAAATTTCCCGAGACATAAATATGAGATTCAATTATTTCTAGGAAAGATAAATTTCTTAAGACGTTTTATTCCTAATTTCATAGAATTTTTTAAAGAAATTACTAGTATGCTGAAGAAATGAAATGAAGTTAAGTGGACAGAATCTACTAAACCTTAATTTTATCAAATTAAAAAAGATTTGAATAAAGCCCTAGTTTTGGTGAGCCTGGATTATATTAAGGATTTCTTAATTTTCCCTTAGAACATGCTATTGCTGTTGTTTTGTTACAAAGAAATGAAGATGGTTATGAATAGCCAATAGAATTATTTAGCAGAGCAATGCGTGACACAAAATTTAAGTACAATATAATGGAGAAAAGGCGTTTTATTTGGTTAAATCATTGAAATATTTTTGAGACTATGTTTTGCAATCAAGGATTATTTCTTATGTGCCTTGTTCAACAATCAAAGATATATTGGTACAACATGATACTGATGGGAGACGAGTAAAATAGATTGAAAATATTCATGAATATGATCTCTAAATGAATCCTACAAAGCTTATTAAAGGAAAGGGATTGGCCAAACTTATGGATGAGTCAAACTACAAAGAGCTTGGTATAAATACAATTTCTTATATTAATCTTAATGCAACATTTGGGGATGAAGTTCAGGATAAACAATCAAGGTCACTATTACCTAAACCACCATATTTAGAGGTTAATAATAGTTTTGTAACTCCCTCTTAGTATGGAGATATTATTTTTCATCTTCAAAATTTGCAATGCCTTGCTCATCTCAGTAAATCACAATCTTGTTCCTTGAAATTCAAAGCTACAAAATATTGCATACTGGAGGAAATTATATTGGAAAGATCCCATTAGGGTCTTATTGAATTTTTCTCTATAAGACTAGATAGATAACTTGATTAATACATATCATAGAGGTGTATGCGGTGGCCATTACCCATGGAAGGCTACATCTCACAAAATATTGAGAAGTGGGTTTTGCTGGCCTACTTTACTTCCCCAAGTTAGTAAGAAAGATAGAGCTTGTCTATAATGTTAGTTGTTTTCTAGAAAAAAAAGGTTGGCAACCTTACCACTTAATCCAATTAAGAAGCCCCATTTCAACAGTGGGGATTATATGCTTTTGGTGAAATACATCCGCCATCCAGTGGTCAACATCGTTGATATTATTTCACAAAGTGGGTAGATATGATATTCCATTAAAATATGTTACTGATAAGTGTTAATTAGGTTTTTCGAAGAAAATATTTTCTCAATATTTGGTTTCCCAAAAAATATTATTACTCATAATGAAAAATCCTTCTCTTCCATGACATGATTGATTTTTGCTTGGATCATCATATTGTATTAGGTCATTCAACAACATATTACCAATAAGGTAATGGTATTGTAGAAGTGACTAATAAAAAATTAATCAAAATCAATAAAACTTTAGCGGGAATGAAGAAAAGAGTTTGGGTCTCCCAACTCAAATATGCTTTGTGAGCATATATAATTAGTACAAAACAATCTACATGAATCTCTCCTTTCCAGTTATTTTATGATATTGAAGCCATTCTTTGTGTACATTATACAACCCGAGTGGGCCTAATAGTTAAGAACATGTGCTTCCTCTTAAGAGGTCACAAGTTTAAATCCATAGGAGGTGGGGTATGTATACCTCTGTAGACTTTAAAACGAGTTAAAAATCACTCTTTCTTAAGAGTTAATAGATTGAGAAGCAACTGGATGTTCAAATCATTATTCTTTATATATAAGTTAAATTCACATATTTAATTAATAATAAAAGGAAATATAACATTTGTAAATAAATGAATGCTAAGTTTATATTCATATACACATTTTTAATTTAATTCTCTTTTACCCTCCATTTTCTTTATATACTCAGTTCGAAAATTCTTGGATTCAAGAATAACGTGAGGTTATAAGGAGAAAACCCCTAAAACATATATTTTCATTCATTTTGTTTCCTTCATCTATCTTCAGACTTAAACCTTAGCGCTTCACGTTAGAATTATTGGAAGATCTCAAGTAACTAGTCAATAATCCTTAGCGTTTCACGTTAGAATTATTGGAAGATAGGGAAAAAAATTGTAATTTTATTTATAAGAAAATTAAATTACATCTTTAAATTCCATATGCATTCCTAATTTGTGTTTGTTTAGTAGTGGAGTACGACAAAAAACTAATAAAAAAATAACAAAAAAATTCTTCCTATGAGTCCACAATCTATTTCCAATATCAGATCTACATTCTTATACATTTCAAGAAATAATGGATGTAAAGATTTAATCAGAGATTGGCCTAAGGGTTGTGAATAAATTCCCTGGGGCCATTTGAGCCCTCTTCCTTGATTTTCCAACATCCTTTGTCCTGGTCCAGTCCAATTTTTGAGAGTTGGTTTGCTTGTTGATTGTGATTCTTGTATACATGTGAAAATGTAATGTGAGTGAACCCTGCAGTGAGCCTCTTTATTTCATCCAATAATGGGACCAATGTGTATGAATGCATAATGTGTGTGATTTTCATAACTTGGATAAAAAATGAAGAATATCCATATATATTCAAGTGGTTGATGTTGTTTTCAAGGGCTAGAAGTAGCAGAAGATAAAGAGCCACGAGTTCACTGAAATTATTTGTGGCCTCCCCTAGTCTAGCTATGAAGGAAAATGAATGGATGTGTGAAATATGAAGTATTCCCCCTCCTCCTACAATAGAGTAGGAGTGTTGGGAAACACCATCAAAGAAAGCCCATGGAACTTATGAGTTGATGGATGGAGGTGTTGTGATTCTTGGAGTTGAAGAAAAAGTGTTTTTGTGTGTGGATAGGATGAGAAGATATTGAGGCATTAGATGGATATATCAATTACAGAGGAATATTTGTCTTCGAAGATGGAATGATTTTGAGATATCCAAATTCCCCAACAAATAATGAGAGGGAGAGGCTTGAAGTCATGATTTTGATGATTAACCAACCAATTTCGTAGTGCATCCGACATGTTGAGACCATTCTAGGTGAAAGAGGGTTTGAGTGGGCTACTAATTTCTCTCCAAACTGATGATGTAAAGGAGCAATGCAGTAAGAGATGTAGATTGGATTCCTCCTCTATTTTACATAAAGCACATTAGCTTGGACCTATGAAGGATCAATTTTGCAAGTTTTCCTAAGTTAGGGCCTTATTTTTAAGAGAAGCCACATGAATAATTTTGATTTTGGAGGAAATTTGAATTTCTAGAGGAGTTCCCACAACCAAGGAGGGGGATCGTGTTCTATTACTTAAAATTTTGATAAGTATCCCAGTTTAGGAGAGTACTTCCCTATTGAGATGAAGGACCAGATAAGTTGGTCTTATTGGTTTAAAAGTCCACGAAAAGAGTTACCCAAGGGGATGATGTAATGATGCCAGGCCGGTAATAAGTTTTCTTCTAAATTTAGTTCTTCATCAAAGATCCATTTAGTATTTCCTGTGATAAAGTCCCTGTGCCCGAATTGATTTAGATAGAATAATCCCCTATGATTTGGTGAAGTGATGAGCTCCTCAGGAAATAAATGATTGTTTGAAGAATTGATCCAAGGTTCCTTCCCAATCAACACTTTGGAGTCATTTCCAATCTTCCAAATTAGGCAATCTCCTACTATGTGAAAACAAATTATGATGGATTTCCAGATTATAGTTCCATTCTTCGTGAATTTTTTTGGGGAGAAAATCCACTCCAAAATAGACTACCATGGGAAGTATTTTTCCTTTCTTATTTTGTGCCACAGGCCGTTCCTATCCACCAGGATCCAAGAATTTTTAGCACCTAGGGATTTTGCAAAGGAAAAGATGTCCTTGAACCCCCATCCTCCATTACCTTTTGGCTTTGAGATGAGATTCTTTGAATCCAACACTAGGGGCCGAGGGTATTCTTTTCCTATCTAGAGAAAGTGAATCGAGTTTTGAGTTATTTTTTGTAAAAATCCTTTTGGAACCCAAGCTAGAGAGGTCCAAAATACCAGTATCACTTCTATAACTGATTTGAGGATCACCAACCTTCCGTCTCTTGAAAGCCATTTGTTACACTAGGAGATAAATCTCTTTTCAATTTTTGACAACCAGTAAGAATATGTTATGATTAGTATAATCAATAAACAAGTCTAGCTTCAGATATTTAAACACTAAGAGGTTACATATATACTGAGATATGATAGATTTGTAACTATAAACAGGTACCATCCTTATGGAAATTTCAATATTCTATTATATGTGAAATCATACTAAGAATAATCATATATGGTAAATACATAAGAAAAGAAAGAATCTTGATTTTAATATAAGGGAATGCATATATCTACGTTGGGGCTATGGATGATCATTGGAAGTAGAGCAGGTTCTGTGGTATTGGGGTGTCTCTGTCAGGGCTATAGACACTTGTGGGCATTAGAGCAACACCAAGTTATTTAAATGTTATACACCAAGTTATTTAAATCTTATATATGAAAGGATAGATAAATTTAAATGCCTCGAAATGGATAAGTTTTTTCTCCTATTGCAACAAATACAATATTGAAATTACTAATTTAATCTGTGCTAATAATTATATGAATATATTTAACACAATACTGAAACTTTAATGTCCATAAATATTCCATTAGAAAATGAGAAACAAAATTGAAAATACAAATACACAATTTTAACATCTTTTTAAAATTAAACTTCACATATATAAACTTCAAACATCTTTGTAAATTTGAAGCATTATTCTTTTTTGATTGCAAAAAGAAAAATAATACTTCTCTTCTAATATCAAAATACAATAAAAGTCAATGATATGGTTGGTTGATATCAACTACATAGTGGAGCAAATGCTTGCAATGGATAGGGTATTGATTTATTCGGCTTTCATGTTTAGTTTGGGCTTGAAGGAAAACATACACGCATTACAAGTTTTTCATATCCACAACTATAAAGTGAGTATTATTAAGTTTTTTTACGTAAATAATTTTTGAAATAATATTTACGTGTAGTTTAATCTCAGTTTTATAGTGATATTTTGAGTAAATATAATGAAAATATTTGTAATAAAGTGTGTATTGGTAATAATGGAATAAAAATATTTACATTTTAATTTAATTTAATTCTAATTTAAAGCTCTCCGTTTAGGAAACAACTAGTTCCCAAACTCTCATTTCCTTGATGTTGAAGCTCCCCAAAAGCTCCCAAGTTCCCAAAAGTGTTCCCAACCAATTGGGGACGTTCCCTACGAGTTCCCAAGCTCCCAAAACTTCATTTTTTTTTTCCTTGGAACAATTGGGGAAACCCACAAGCCCACCAGGAATTCCCCTCATTTCGAGGATGATACTCGGGGTAAACTGGATTTTGTAGAAAGCCGAGGATTTTTTGATAGCGTGCTCATTTAAGATCTCAACATGTCACTTGCGGGAATTGAACCTGGGTGGGTGGAAAACACCCCTCATCACAAACCACTCGGNCACACACACACACACACACACACACATATTCCTTAGTGTTGTTTACCATTATGATTTGCAGAACATACAAGCCAGAAATTAACGCTCTTTTGAGACTAGTTTCATACATATATCAGTCATCAAGAGGGGATATCTCCCACACTATACGTGGAATTCAAATGAGTTTTCAATAGCACCAATTTTAGCATCTTATGACAGAATAAAGGGCACATGTATGGAAACAATATTCAGTCCTTTTTCATGGTATAACAACAAGAGGATGAATTCTGGACTTTTCTGGGGCTATTTCTTGGCATTTGAGCTTCTTGTTGGAAAGTTTCATTGCTTCAGGGTGAGATTTTTATTTTCAAATACCAAGGATGGAATCCGATCACACTTCCATTTGTTAGATTTGTCAAGCATCTTGTGAAGGCTTTGCACAAGTGATAGTTTGGGTGATAACATTTTGGCGCCGTTGTCGGGGAGAATTGAGTCATTATTCCTTGAAATATGAAGTCTATGCTTCAACACTCTTTTGGTGATCTTGCATGAATTCCTTACTTAGATAACTTACTTGGAGACTCCATTGACGGAATACTCCCTTTACCTTATGCACATCTTGGTGAGCCTTGTCTAACAAAATCATCTGGCGACTCCATAGAACCCAAGTGTTGAAAAAACTAACCAAGAACCTAACAAAATGTTTGTTAATCCTACCAAGGTCTATAAGATAAGGAATCCTCATAATTCCCCTGTATTAAGATATTTATTTGGAGGAAGACTTGCTTTATCTCCAATGGTTCAACGACCATGGGTTACCAATGCCTTTAAACCTTTAGATATGTTTGCAATCTAAGGGTACCCTCATACTATGCCTCAAAAGTTTGATAAATGGTTGCCTAAATTATCTGGTAATAATGTCATCACTATTGAAGAGCATATAGATAGCTTCTATGCATGCTTTCAAATTCAACTTCTTAATAATGATGATGAATATGTGGTTATGAAACTTTTTGTTGCTTCTCTAGTTGAAGATGCTAGAAAATGGTATAATAACCTTCTTGATAAGAGTATCAAAACTTGAGAAGCCTTTCATGATACCTTTATGAAGAGATGGGACAGAAAGAGGGATTCTCGGTTATTATTAGTGCAATGAAATGAAATGAAGAAGGAAAATGAACCGATAAAAGAATTTGACACAAGATTTGAAACTTTACTCAATCAAATTCCTAAGGACATTATCTTAAAGGATGGTGTCATCATCCTTCTTCAATGCACAAAATCCTTTGAGGGTAAATTTGGATTTATATTAAGGGAGAAGTCCCCAAAGATCCTTGTAGAAGCACAAAAGCATGCTTCTAAGATTGAAGATAATCTTCTATCTTCTCAAAACTTTACCAAGCCTAAAACTTTACATAATGCTGAACCTGCTCAAAATTCTATTACACTTTTGGCCCAAAGACTTGAGGAAATAGTAACCGACTTCTCATAGAATCAAAGTCTCACGATGAACAAAATCGCTAATGTAGAGAGATATCAACAACACAATTTTCCTCCTAGACCTCCATATAACAACAAAGATGAAATCCAGGATGGAAACCTAGGATCTCTAATGAGCAAACAATTCCTAATACCCTAGAACCCACTAATGTAATTAATCAAGAAGATGGCCCTTGGTGTTTACCTTGTGGCGATTCTCATTGGGAGCATGAATTCACTAGACCTCATAATAATGGTAATAATGAGGACCCTAATAACTGTGAATACATGAACTTTATTGATACATTGGATCCTATTTACACCATATGATCCCAAGAATACTACAATGTTACCTTGGAACAACTTGAGCAAAGCAAACAAGAAGCTTCTAGGAAAGCTAGGTTAGAATTCCTAAGCCTAATGGATGAGGAACCCAAGGAGAAACTTGGGAAGAGAGAATACTTGACTTACTATAGAAGTAAGAAAGAACCCGATTACTCACCTTGTTGGGTGCATACTTAAGATTGTAAAGATCGAAGATTAGGTTTGCATAGAGTAGATGATAGTATATTGTTGGTGCTTATTTTTCACATTCTGGATGAAAATGATAATTATCTTAAGAACTCTTGCATAGTTCTAGATTACAACCTTATGGCGATTTTGTCCAACACCATATAATGAGTAAGAAGAATATGAAGGTAGTTTTACTATTAGGATAGATCTTCAGGATTGTATGCACCAATCATATGCTCCTAACACTAGTGTATAGTCATGGGATAGTGGTGTATCAAGTTAGAGGTCCAATGATGCAGAGGTGTAAAGTATGTTGAGTTCTGGGATCGAGCACCTGCAAACCACTATGTTTGGGCTAGTTTTGCTGGTTTAGTTATGCTAAAATGAAGAGGTCCTTAGATGAGACTGAATGTGAAAGAGCAATATTTGAACTGAAATAACAACCTGTACTTCACACTCGTGGAATTTTGAAAGGGCATTTTATTTCATGATAACATCTATCCCAAAACAGAAAGAGGAGAGATTTATGCTCTTGGAGGATGGAACTCTTGTTGGGTATAAAGAGTTCTCTGACCTTAGAAACCAGGAAAACATGTTGAGGGTTTAAAGAGTAGTTATGAAAGGTTCTTTTTTTTTTATCTTTGAAAATAAAACTTACAAAGAAGATTCGATATGCCTTAATTTGCATTCCCAACACTTCAAGAATATGTCTAGCAGAATGTCGAGGGTAATTTTCCTTGGTGCTAGCTTTATCGAGGGTAATTATATTACAAATGGAAATTAAGTATTCTATCTC
>SNQJ01S0007964.1:16625-44039 GCA_010110895.2 Picea sitchensis | reverse complement strand
ATTACTGTATCATATTAAATGTGAAAGAGAGATTACAACCATGGCCTTGATGTCGTAAGGTCCCTTCAAACTGTCCTTCGTTCCCCACACACTTCCCCTCCAATAATTCTGAGAGCATAGATCTGATAATATTCACAATCTATCTTGACAAAATGGCTCATCTAGCCAAGCTAACAATATCCAAAGCTCAATCCAATCCAAGCTAATCCAAAAAGCTCCAAAATCAAAAGCTCCAAAAGCTAATCTCATCCAAGCCAACTTTCTCCATGAGATTTCCTCGCCTTTTATAAGTTGAAGAGGATAAGGTGAGGAGGTTAGGATGATCCCACCAAATCATGAAAGTGAGTAAGATCCAAACCATTCGAATGCCACCTCACCATGGAAGTTTCTCCTTCTAAAAGCATCGAGAAGATGCTCGTTTTTCCCACGTATGATCATTCTCGAACCCTACCTATAGAGAAACCTGCGAACCTCTCGCAACCTAGCTATGGTGCAGCCTACGAGAATTAGACATTCACGCACCCTAGCCATAGTACAACATGTGGAAATAATCTTTAATAGGGTTTTTACAAAGGGAAATGCAACATCTTTTCCCAGGAAAAGTTCTTCTCCCTTCTTTCTTCAGGAACTCAGGCCATTGACCCCTCTAAAGACTACATACATGTTTACATCATTAACAGTCATAGGGATGACGAAAATAATGTTTAACAAGGTGGATACGGGTGGCCTATCTCCTAATCCAACTGGCTTATTTTGTATGTTTTCATGTCAACACATCTTGCTGTACTTCTTGGGCCATTTTGGGGCCCTAAATGTTTTTTTTTGGCTCGCCACAATCAAAATTTAGACAGAGTCAAAGTTTGACGACATAATGTGTATTTATCTGAAATACCTTTCCAACAGGCTACCACGCACCTAAAACAGAGGTCGTATGCAAAAGTTACGACCCTTGGAAGTTGAGGTACCAAATTACACCAACTTACCCATAGGGTCCACATGACTTTTGGCGTTTCACCTTCTAGGGTTAGGTTTTTGGATGTCTAGGGTTTTGGCATTCATTATTAATATCAAAAAGGCCTCTGTAGCCTCATTATAATCATTTTTTCTCAAATGGATGCGCGTAGCAGCCACATCTCTTCTCACAGATAACTACCACCATTGGAGCAAGTGTTTCAGTTCTGTAGTTTTACAGTTTTAGCCTATTTCATTATTTAATAGAAGATATTGTTCACTAGATATTTTTGTTATTCTTCATATCTCTATGTTTATTTTATTCAGTCTGTTAATCAGTTCGTTCCTCTCCTAAATCCGAATCACTGAAGGAGCGATGTGTATGGATGTGACTGAACTAGATTTTTGAGGTTATCTGCGGGTCACAAATTATCAAGGTGCGGATGTATGTGGGTCATAATGTAGAAAAGAGCAGATAGGTTATCTGTGGGTTGACAGTGGGCAAGGTGTGGATGTATGTGGGTCATAGAAGTGTAAAGCACAAATATCCGGGGGTTGATAGTGTACAAGTCATAGATCTATGAAAATGTTTTGAGGAGGATGCTAGTACTAGGTTGTTGAGGTTGAGGAAGAGCTACATGTATGTAATCTTGTGTATCAGGTATGCTATAGGATTAAATATATGTTTTACATGTTTTTTTGAAGGTTGTGTCTTGATACATGCTTGATGCATGGTTTGGAGAGTTGGGCATATGATTTGATACATGGTACATGGTTGAGTGATGTCATGGTTCATTGTTAGAGGCACATATTTGTGACATTGGCATATACTTGAGACATATCCTGTGGCACATGGTATGATACATGCTTGAGGTACATTGTGGCACATGGTTTGGATATTTGCGCATATTCTTTAGGTACACCTTTTTGATGTTATGGTACATTGATTAGAATCATATCTTGGCTATCTTGGTATCTCGTTTGGTATATGTCATGGTGATGTTATCACATGCTTGAGACAATTCATTGATGATATCTTATGGTACATGGTGTATGGTATTATTGGTACATGTCATGAGTAATATGGTTTATGGTTGAGGCACATCTCATGGTACATGTTTTGGTACAAGGTTGATGCATGGTATGGTAAAAGTTTTGGTACATGGTTGATGCATGGTATGGTACAAGTTTTTGTACATGCTTGAGACACACAGTTTGATGATGGTATATCACTGGCAGTGACAATGACAATGGTAGTGACGAAGACAGTGATAGGGACAATGACATGGATAGTGACAGGTTGACAAGTTACAAGTCAATGAGAAAGTGACAGTGACATGGCCATTGATAGGTTGGATGACATATTAATGTATCAGTGACAATTGCAGTGACATTATCAGTGGTAGTGACAGGTTGAGTCTACACTCATATTTCAGGGAGGCAGGACGGGGCAAGGAAAGGGGGTTTTAGGGTCCTTCTGGTTGGAGCTAGAGAACATAAGGAGTTGGAGCCTGTAAATCAGGAGGTCGTAATCTCCTTCTGGTTGAAGCTGAAGAACAAAAGGATTTGGAGCTTCCTTTACGTTGGAGCCTGTAAACTAGGGGGTTGGAGCCCCCCTTCCAGTTGTAGCTAGAGGATTAGGGATTTGTAGCTTCCTTCAAGTTGGAGCCTGTAAATAGTGGGTTGGATCCTCCTTCCAGTTGGTGCTGGAGAATCAAGAAGTTGGTGCTTTCTATGAATTTAATATTGATATATATAAGAAAAAAATCATTGGTTTTCTCCCATTTGGGTTTCCACGTAAATTTTGGTGTACTCTGTATTTGTGGTTCTTTATTATGAACTAATGAATGATACTATTTATGATGCAATAACATACTGAATGCATAAGTGATACACTATTGAATATTGATGATAATGTTGAAGTTTGTATATTGTGATTGAAAGTGGTAAAAAGTGCTCATATTGATTCACCCCTCACTCAATATTCCAACAATTGGTATCGGAGAAGGTTCCTTTATATACAGTCTAACCACTGGAAGGAAGATCATGGATTGCACTAAAAATGGAGCGCTAATGTTTGATGGTCAAAATGATCAGAGCTATGAGATATGGATAAACATTATGAAATCATTTCTACGAGTGCATGGGTATGATGTTTGGTACTTATTTGTTACAAGATACATCGGTTCAAAGAAACCAAAGACTTCAACCACAAAGGAATTAAAAATAAACAACAAAATAGCAATGGATTTCATCCTCGAAGGATTACCTGATCGGGTAAAATACAAAGTGAGACAATGTTCATCAACCAAAAAACTTTGGGATAAGCTACATAATCTATACTTAAAGGAATCCCATTCTATCCCAGAGCCAAAGCATGCTAATTAGAATAAAACATATGATGAATTAGAATGAGAAGAAAAATGCTCTTCGTTTCAGACATATTCATAAGAAGAAGATTGTGAAGAAGGCATAGTAGATCTTAAAGCAGAATTAATCAGTGCTTTAGACGAACTGACGAAAGAAAGAAGGAAGAATAAGTCACTCAAGGAATAATTGTTCGAGCTAAATAAGGGGTCTCAAAATACCAACTCTGAAGAAGTCCAATAGGTGATTACAAACCTAAAATTCCAAGTAGAAGAAGCCAGAAGAATTGAAGAAACATACAAAAGTCAGTTGGAAGAAAAACAATTTTTGGAAGTCGAAGTAGTAGCAAAAAGAAAGGAAGCAGAAAAGAGAAAATATTTTGACTAGCCATCTCAAGGAAAGATCGAAGGACTTTAAACAATCTTAAAGTGGAATTCAGTCAACAAGAAAAAAGACTTGAAGAATAAATTGTTTCCTTTAAGACCCAACTTGAAGAAGCGAAGAGAACGAAAGAAGTCATAAAGATCCGAATGATGAAGAAAGAAGATTATTGTGAGAAGCTTGAAGAAGAAGTTGTCACATTACGAGTTAAAGTTGTCAGGATCAACAAGAACATTGAAGAGAGAGAAATATCCACACCAACAATAAAGAAAGATGAAGAAAAATGTTACAAGTTACTAGAAAGGAAGAATGAAGAGAAGGCTAAGAGTTATGTAGAAATCATCAGAGGCCCTATTAAGAAGGAAGAATATGAGCCCTCAAAGGATAAAATTATAGAAATGAATAAGACTCAAGAATAATATTACAAAAGAGATGGATATCAAAGAAGACCCTCCACTTTCAGGTATCAAAGAAGCTTCGATCATTGTGAAGGAAACAACAAAACATAAGATTGTGATCATCCAAGGCATGAATTCAAAAGGACTACATCACAAAGAGGATCATCCACTTCTAGGTATCAAAGTTTATTTTATGGTAATTGTTTTACTTGTAATAACTTTGGACATAAAGATGTAGATTGCAGAGCTTATGGAATAAATGGTCAAGCAATAAATGTTTATGTGGCCCCACACAATATTGAATGTTACAAATGCCACAACTATGGACACATAGCTCGTGATTTTAGAAGCATGATAGAAAATACTGACATATACAAGAAGGCTTGGAGAAGAAAAGAAAAACAAGAAGAGTAGGAGAATGAAGAACAGGTTCTAGAGATCGTACTCATAGGATTTGTAGCAACGCAAGATCACGATGAATTCATAGGCCAAGAGGAAAGTGTCAGAATTCAGGCAGACGATGAAGAGGAAGATGTCAGAATTCAGGATGATGACATAATTCAGGAAGATGATGAATCTATAGGTGAAGAGGAATATTACTCCACATAAGAGTAGGTATTTTTCTGATCCATCCAGCTTGGAGACTCTCACTAAGTATGAATATTGAAGAGAGGGAGTCTAAGTAGTAGCTCTATAGATAAGAGAACTATCTTTCGAGCAATCTGACGTGTTTGCAGATTTTGGAAGGCATTCTAAGTGTGGTTTGATGAAAAAATTGGAGAATATATTGTGACCGTTTGATTGGTGGAGGAACAACTTTCAGAACACATTCCCATGCAGGTATTAGCTGATAGTTATGAAGTATATCATTTCCACACTTATTAGGAAGAGGTTCACGATTGTATAGAGTACTCCACGTATGTATTCAGGAATGGATACATTTAGTAAATATTGTTCCAGACATGTAGTGTCTGATTTGCAAATTCTGAAGACAACTTGAGAAGCATGAATATGTTTTAATCAGTAGATGGGTCAATATTATGTGCAGTTGAGTAGCAAAATCACTAAAATGTATGACATGGATAGAGATGGATTTATGAGATCATTGACATGTCTAGAAAGATATATGACAGTGGATGAAAGAATATTGACAAGTGGAATCAATTAGTCACAGGAAGGAAAGCAGTGAAAGACACAACATAATAGGTGAAGAGAAACCATCACCATAAGTCATACAATGAATGGGAAATTGTTGAAAAGCATGGTCATTGATGTCTAAGCAGTGAACATGACAAGCTATGAAGTCAAGTAAATTTGAATGATTTTTAAATATGTCATTGAATTACAAGAGGAAGCACCAATGGAAAAGAATCACCGAAAGAGAGGAAAGGAATCAAGTACACAAATCCCCACATCGATCTACATGACATCTTGTAGAGGATTCAAGGGAGAGAAATCATCATAGGAAGAGATTAGGAAAGAAATATAAAAATCATGAAGATATGGAGAGACATACCGACAGGGGGAGTTACCCTTTTAACCCATGATGTCCAAGGGGGATAAAAAGAAAGACAAGAAGCATGGAGAAAGGTGGAGAAACCCCAAAGAGAGTTACCCTTTTCCATTGATGTCAAAGGGGGAGAGAAACACGAGGAGAATTGGTCACAGGTGGAATATGGGTATTGCCACCAATGCCAAAAGGGGAGATTGTTGGAAATTTAGTTTTCATTGATGTCAAATCTAGATGAAATCTAGAATCATTGATGTCAACCCTAGTCAACCCTAGACGAATCCCTTGAAATATGGATAAGTAGTTAAATGGTTGAGAAACCCTAGAGGTATGGTCATGAATCCCAAATTTGTTTGATGAATAAGGAAATGAAGGACACTTTAAATGCATGTAACATACTCATATATGGATAGTCCTTGTTGTTCCATTTCCAACGGTAGGTGGTACATCATGTGGTTCCTCATGGTTGAGGAGTTATGCCCTCATGAAGTTGGAAGCCTAGAAGAATGGTTAAGAAGACCCTAAACCAATTACAAGTCATTAATTAAAGGGTAAAGTGGTTGTAACAAGAAGCCCTAAAGTTAAGAAGATAAGTTATTTTAAAAAACTTTAAATATATCTGAACGAGTCTCTCATAAGTAGATTCATATACACAAGTCTATTGAATATCTTCTAAGTGAATAAGTGATATGGTTTATATTTTCGTAGCATATCCAAGGTAGGGAATATCTTAAGGAGAGAAGTGTACGAATGTGACTAAACTATATTTCTAAGGTTATCCAAGGGTCACAACTTAGGAAGGTGCATATTTATGCGAGTCACAATGTAGAAAAGAATGGATAGGTTATCTGTGGGTTGATAATGGGAAAGGTGCAAATGTATGTGGGTTGCAGAAACACGAAGCACAAATATCCATGGGTTGATTGTTTACAAGTCACATATCTGTGAAAAGGTTTTGAGGAGGATGTTAGTACCAGGTTGTTGAGGTTAAGGAAGAGCTACAAGTCTGTAATCTTGTGTATTGGTTCTACTACAAGATTAAATGTATGTTTTACATGTATTTTTGAAGGTTGTGGCTTGATACATGCATGAGGCACGGATTGGAGAGTTGGGCATATGATATGATACATGGGACATGGTTGAGTGATGTCATGGTTCATTTTTAGAGGCACATCTTTATCACATTGGAATATACTTGAGGCATATCCCATGGCACATGGTATGATACATGCTTGAGGTACATTGTGGCACATGGTTTGGAGATTTGGGCATATACTTGAGGTACACCTTGGTGAGGTTATGGTACATTGATTAGAAGCATATCTTACCTAGATTGATATATGGTTTGATATATTTCATGGGGATGTTATCATGTGCTTGAGACACTTCATTGATGATATCTTGTGGTACATAGTGTATGGCATGATTGATACATTTCATGAGTGATATGGTTTATGCTTAAGGTACATCTCATTGTACATGTTTTGGTACATGGTTGATGCGTGGTATGGTAAACGTTTTGGTACATGGTTGATGCATGGTATGGTATAGGTTTTGGTACATGGTTGATACATGGTATGGTACATGGTTGAGACACACATGTTGATGATGGTATATCACTGACAATGATAGTGACAATGACATTGGTAGTGAAAGAGACACTGACAGAGACAATGACAGGGACGATGACAAGTTAACATGTTACAAGTTGACGAGACAATGAAAATGACAGGAACAATGACAGGATGGATGACAAATTATTGTATTAGTGACAATTGCAGTGACAATATCAGTGGTAGTGACAGGTTGAGTCTACACTTATATTTCAGGGAGGCAATACAAGGAAAGGAAAGGGGGTTGTAGGATCCTTTCAGTTTGAGCCAAATAACACAGGGATTTGGAGATTCCTTCAGGTTGGAGCCTGTATATCATGGGGTCGTAGCCTCCTTCTAGTTGAAGATGGAGAAAAAGGGAGTTGGACCTTCCTTCAGGTTGGAGCCTGTAAACTAGGGGGTTGGAGCTTCCTTCCAGTTGTAGCTGGAGAATTCAGGGAGTTGCAAATTCCTTCAGGTTGGAGCCTATAAAAAGGGGGTTGGATCCTACTTCCAATTGGTGTTATAGAATCTGGAATTTGGTTCTTCCTATGAATGTAATCGCTATATATATAAGAAATCATTCCATGGTTTTCTCCCTTTTGAGTTTCCACGTAAATTCTGGTGTACTATGTATCTGTGGTTGTTTTTTATGTACTGATGAATGATACTTTTTATGATTAAATAATATATTGAATGCATAAGTGATAAAATATGGAATACTGTTGATAAGGTTGAAGTTTCTATATTGTGATTGAAAGTGGTAAAAAGTGCTCATACTGATTCACCCCCCCTCTTAGTATTCCAACATGGTTATGAATGAGCCTCCATATTTTTTTTGCTGCCAACGCCCGGTCAAACCAAAGTAAGTTTTTTATTCCCCAGACACCCTACTCCTTTGGAATTAACAACTTCTATCGACTTACTAGTGGAATTCCACCATCCTCTTTCTTCCTTAACCAGAAAAAATGGAAACACAATTTTTTGATTTTCAATAGAATCCCTTTAGGGATTTTTTCTATAATGGAATAATATACTTGGATACTAAACAAAATTGAATTTATTAATACTAAATTACCCTCTATAGAAAGTTATTTGTGGACCCCTATATTTATGCATACTTGTGTCTTTTTAAATAACCAAACCAACCATCATACACGTATGTATTCGACTTTAGCTCAAACCCCAGGTATTTTAAGCCTTCATCCAGATCTGATCTTGCAATGGGAAGTAGAGTTGATAAGGAATACATAGTTTCCCCCTCCAAGGAATTCACTCTTAGAGAAGACTTTGACATATTGATTTCCATTCCTTTAGCTGAGAAAAATAAGGATACAATATCTTTAATAACACAAAATTATTGTTGAGAATTTGCACCAAAGATCATAACATCATAAAAAAAAAGTAAATGATACAAGAATGTTGACTAATTTTTTTTATTCCTTTGAGTATTCCACTCCTCTTGGAATTTTGGATGAGATTTCTTAACTCTTCCACTATAACAAGAAAAAGGAATGGAGACAAAGTAAATCCTTGGCACATGCCTCTCAATGCATGAAAGGACTAGGAGGGGGAACCATTTACAAGCACAGTGAAAGAGGTAGAGTCAATTAGGGATAGTATCAGAAATACCCAACTAACTTTCTCATAGGATTTGGAAAGGTGAATCTTCAGGAAAATTGAGGGGATCTTCCAAGTATTTATCTAATGTAGATCTTCCAATGTTAGTTAGACTGCATCATGGATTTGACGTTTGAATAAGAATTCGAACTGTTCCTCCGAAAAAATTTCACTAAGGATGGGATTTCGTATTTTAGCGATGATATTTGAGATAATATTGTAGATTATGTTACAACAATAAATTTGGCACAAGTCCTCAAAAGAGGAAATTTATTTTTTCTTCGGACTGAGGAAGAGAAAGGTCTTATTGAAGGAACCTAAGAATTTACCAGAAAATTGAGATTATTTTACCACTTTGAGTAGATCCTCCTTTAACAAATCATATAAACCTAAGAAGAATTCCACCGGGAGGTCATATGGTCCCAAACTCTTACTTTTCTAGAAATCGAAAAGAGTTTTATGAATTTCATTTTTAGTTATCTCCAATTTCAAAGATTCATTTATTTCATCCGAAATAGAATGAGGGAATAGCTCGATCACCTTCAAAACTCAGTAAATGGGAATCCTGCCTTTTCTTTAAAAATACTAAAGAAACAATCTTTACCCACTGAAGATATGCCTTTATGGGAGGATATTATCTCCCCCTCCATATTTTTTATTTCACTCATTGTGTTTATATTCTTTCGGTGCTGAGAAAACCAATGAACACATTTCGTGTTGTTGTCACCTTTTTTCAACCAGGTTGTTCGAATTTTTAGGTGCCATTTAGCTTCTTCCAAAGAAAGTCTTGTTTTTATTCAACAATTCACAAAGGGATTCTTCCTGGACCCTATCGGCCTATCCACCAACAACGTCTCCAACTTTGCCTCTATTTCCTTCAATACTTGTTGAGACTTCCCATTAAAAGTCTGTGCCCATGCTTTGGAGACATCATATATTTTTGCAAGGTTACGTGTGAACTGTTCGATACAAGAAATTCCACTCTCCTGAACCAAATGAGACAATTGTTCCCTTATTAACTTTATGAAGTCATCCTCCCTCCAATTTTGATTAAATTTAAAGGGACAAGGAGGATTTTTCTCTCACTTAACTATTTTCAAAATAATAGGAAGATGTTCTGAAGAACCCCCCGCAGATACCCAAGATGAAAAGGAAAAAATATTAAAGAAAAGTTTCTTGGAAATTAGGAATCTATCCATGAATTTATCCACCAACTTCTCCCCTTTGTACCCATTCCTCTAAGTATGGGAAAGCTTAGGGGGATCCACATCAACCAAATGGTTATTAGAAATCCAATGCGAAAATAATCCTTCCTAGGCATCCTTCCAAGGATTCCCTCCCCCTACTTCATATAGGGACACAATGAAATTTAAATCGCCCCCCATAATGACATTTGGGGCCTTGAACCAACCTGGAGAGCTCAACTCCTCCCAAAAAGGAAATCTGTCCACACAAGTACCATAAATATTGACCAACCTAAACTTCAAATTTAAAATATGGTCTTCCATCTTTGCCACTATACTATAAGGAACCTTGTTGAAAGAACATAATTTAAATTGAGGGCTGCATGTCGTAATCAAATCCCCCGAGATGCCAACTGAATCTCAAGAAATAAAGACCACATCTTTAAACATGATCACAAATCCTCTTCGACTCTAATACTAGGACACATTGTTTCTTGAATGAAAAGGTCATCTAACTTTTGCATATACACTAGTGTTTTGAGGGACAAAAGTTCATGGGCACCCCTAACTCCTCAATCATTATATGAGAGTAAAATAATTGTGCAACCTCTAAGGTCCTACACTATGGTTGATTATTTCCGAGACCGAATCAATTGTTTCTTTGAGCCAAATATAAACATGTTTTTCTTCCCACCTGGCCCTCAGGGGTCTTACCAAAGGCCAAACCTCCCCCACAATCACCAAAGGACCTAGATTTGACCTAAGAACTGAGAAAACAGTCATACATAAAAGGAATATTTAACCTAGAACTATCTTCTGAATCCTTCGAAGAGAGGAGAGAGGACACTATACCAAGAATACTCCTTGAGACTCCAACATCACAAAATGACACAAAAAGAGACCCAATACCCTCTGATTGACAAAAATGATCTTTGTCAGGATTATTCTTATCCAAGTCAGAATGAGAAAGGGATAGGGAATAAACACATGACGACTCATGAATAACATTCTTGCATGCAAACTTCTTTGAATAGAAATTTCCTTCAACATAATTTTTGGTTAAAGAAATAATGGGGCTAACATTCTTAGCCTCCTTATATTTTGATGCTCTCACTGTCAAATTGGCCTTTATATATCCACTTCTTTTAACCTTGTTCTACCAAGGCTTTGTTGATGGGTCCTAAATCCCTTTAACTCAACAATAGGAACCAAACCCATCATCGAGGCCCAATCAGACTCTGCATCGTTTAATGGTGGAATGGTTCTCCAAATCTTACGATCCTACCAATTAATTGATGGGCTTTACATTTTCTTGCGAAGGCTTTCTCCTCCTGTTCAAACGTTCTCTTTTTGTGTTTTCTCTTAGATATGAGTGATATAAGATAAATCCGGTATAAACCAACTAGATGACAAAGTGGGAACACACTAAACAACTGGAGAAGAGGCTGAGCTTGGGATAACCCTTTACTCTAGCATGAAGGAAATGATTGTCTACCACAAGCCTAGTACTAATATGTTAACCATGTGAGTATTCCAATTATTGACTGAGATACAAATTATCAGAAGAAAACATGCATGTGATATACAATGTCAAGTAAAATAATTCTCTTAACTCTAATCATCCATCACATAATAACACACTGATTCATTTTCATCATTAAGGAAAGAATGATAAAAACTTGCATCAGATAACTTATCAAAGATTTAATAGCTCTTACTCGTTACTGCATCCATTCATGAGACAAAATAGGAAATAATTCTTCTCCACATCCAATCATACACGCATTTGATGAAAAAATAAACTTGTCTCTGGTCCAAAAGGACTTCTCAATTAAAGGAAGCTCTGAAATAGTTCTTAACAAAACCAACAATGAGAGTTTCTTGCAACAACCATTGACCTTTAACTAATCGGTCGATGCTCCTATTTATAACATAAAATTAACTAAAAATAATGGCTGAAGTGCAGATAAGTAAAAAAAAATTCACCATGTGGCATTCTCTCCTATCAGTTTGTCTAAGAGTCATCTCAAGATATCACTTAAGAGGGCGACTCTTCTCGTACTCCGACCACTTGATGAACAACTCCTTGCAGGTGTCTGTGTAGGGAATCTATGTTGTTCCATCGGGGCCATGTAAATATCTCTTATCTCTACAGTTAGACATGTCTTACGCGACAATCCCTGTTTATGGTGGTCAGTTCACTCGTTTGTACAGAGAAACAAGATTAGCGTATACCGTCAGTGATCCTCAAAACCCAAATAAATTTCCTATTTACGTTGTAGATCAAGATCTGGGGAATTGCATATTGTCTTTTGATGATGGTTTAGATGGGTGTCCAGAAGAACTTGATATGAAGCAGGAAGAGTTTATCCCCTTGACAGAAGAGCTGTGCAATACTGGTATTTGGAAAATGTACTTCGATGGCGCTTCGTCTTCTGAAGGAGCTGGTGTTGGGGTACTTTTGGTAGCACCTGAAGGTAAGTTCATTGTTCCTTTCTCATATCATTTGCAGTGGGACATAGATTACACCAATAACGTATGTGAGTATGAAGCATTAATCTTAGGTTTAGAGGCTGCAAAGAAGTTAAATATAAAAAACTTGGAGGTTTACGGTGACGTTGAATTGATAGTAAGACAAGTAAACCGACAATACCTAGCCAAGCATCCCAGAATAAGAACATATAGAAATTGTGCTTGGGATTTGATGGAGAATTTTTTCTCATCTGTAAAAGTCCATTTTATTCCTCGCGTAGAGAATCTACATGCTGACGCATTGGCCAAGGAAGCTTCAACCTTTTCTCCTCCCACGACCGTCAAACTGAAATATCACATTGAAATTAGATATAAACCCTCTATACCAGACAATATCCGACACTGGCAGGTCTTTGAAGATGACGAACAAATTCAGAAATTTCTTGTAGCAGTAGGTGAGTTCTCTGAAACTCATCCAGACCAAGAGAATCAAAATGACCCGATGTGGATTATGCAAGAGGGTGAAGATCCTGAAACCTTCCAAGAAAAAATAGCGGATCATCGTATGTTGGTCCTTAAAAGCAACCAAATTCCGAAAGGCTTAATTCCTTTAGAGTGACTTTTCGATCAAAACGACATACCTGTGAAATCCACTCTGCAGCCCCAACCAGAAGAAGTGGAGGACTGCGATGTAGGAACTGAAAAAGAATCCAGGATAGTAAATATATCTAAGTTCCTCTCTCCCAAGGTAAAAGTCCAGTACAGAGACCTACTTAGACAGTATAAAGATGTTTTCGCCTGGTCCTATGATGAGCTTAGAACGTATGACACTTCAATAATTGAGCACAAGATACCTTTGAAGCCTGGGGTCAAGCCGTTTAGGCAAAAGCTTAGGGAAATTAACCCCATCTTGTTGCCTGTGATTGAAAAGGAAGTTAAAAAGCTTTTAGATGCGAAAATAATCGTACCTCTGAGATACTCAGACTGGGTGGCCAATCTGGTCCCGGTCAGGAAAAAGAATGGAGAAATCAGATTGTGTGTGGATTTCCGAAACTTGAATAGGTCCTCTCTTAAGGATAATTATCCGCTCCCCAAAATGGACCACGTCCTAGAAAAGGTAGTTGGGGAAAATCGAATGTCTATGATAGATGGGTTCTCTGGGTACAACCAAATCGCCATGAACGAGCAAGACAGAGAAAAAACTGCTTTCACCACACCATGGGGTACATTCATGTATGAAAAAATGCCATTTGGTTTGATGAATGCAGGGGCTACATTCCAGCGCGCTATGGACATTGCTTTCGTAGGAGAAAGAGACAAGTTCGTAGTCATCTACCTCGATGATTTGACGGTTTTCTCTAAAACCGATGAAGAGCATTTGATCCATTTAAAACATACTTTAGAAAAATGCTGCAGGTATGGCCTGTCTTTGAACCCAAAGAAATCACATTTCGCTATGCAGAAAGGTAAGCTTCTGGGGCATATCGTATCTAAGGATGGGATCAGGATCGATACTAAGAGGATTGAAGCAATAGAAACTATAAATATTCCTAGAAACGTAAAAGAAATTCAATCTTTCTTAGGTACAATACATTTTTTACGAAGGTTTATCCCAAATTTTGTTGAGATTGTCAAATTGATCACAGGAATGCTGAAGAAAGATAGCAAAGTAAATTGGACGACCGAGGCTAAAGCATCGTTCGCACATATTAAAAAAGTCATCAGCGAGGCACCTTTGTTAGCAAGCCTAGATTACTTGAAAGATTTCCTCATCTTCTCGTTCGCTTTTGAACATACTATCGCCATGGTGTTACTGCAAAAGGATGACGAAGGCTTCGAACGGCCGATCGCGTTTTTTAGCAAGAGCCTTACAGATGCCGAACTGAAGTATGACATAATGGAAAAATAGGCATACGCAATGGTGAAAGTGCTAAAAGCATTCAGAACCTATGTACTGCATTCACAAATTATCGCGTACGTACCAGTTAGTGCTGTGAAAGATATATTGGTATAGCCAGATAGTGATGGAAAACGAGGGTGCTGGCTCACTAAAATACAAGAATTTTATCTGGAAGTCAAGCCTACTAAATTGATAAACGAGCAGGGTCTGGCCAAACTCTTGGTTGAGTTGAACCTTAGAGCTCTTGATATTAATTGTCTCCAAGGGGAAGACAGAGACACACACTTGCACGAGCCGGATGACCAGACAGATCCAAGCAAGGTTGAAGAAAAATTCATATCGTTAGGCTGGTATAAAGACATAGTGTTCTATTTGTTAAACTTGAAATGTCCAGATGGACTATCACCAGCCAAATGAAGAACTTTAAAAATCCACGCTGTAAAATATTGCATCACTGAAAACCAACTATACTGGAAGGATCCACTCGGGTTCCTACTGGTTTGTTTGTTTGAGTCGGAAACTCCACAGGTTATAGAGGAATTCCACGAAGGGATCTGTGGAGGGAACCATGCATGGAGAGCCACAGCCTACAAGATCTCGAGGGCTGGATACTATTGGCCGAAACTATTTTCGGACGTAAATGCCAAAGTGCGTGCCTGCAACCCGTGTCAAATATTCGCTGGTAAATAGAAACTCCCTGCACTACCACTCATTCCAGTCAAAACTAAAGCCCCATTTCAACAATGGGGACTAGATTTCATAGGGGAAATTAATCCCCATTCCAATACTCAACATAAGTGGATCTTAACAGCCACAGATTACTTTACAAAGTGGGTGGAAGCCATTCCAACCAAAAGGGCAACAGACTCGGTGGTGATCGACTTCTTGGAAGATAACATCTTGTCAAGATTCGAGTGTCCCCGAAAGATTGTTACCGACAACTCCCAGGCCTTGAAGTCCATGGCTATGATCAGCTTCTGTCAGAAGTACAATATCGTTCTCGGCCATTCCACTGCTTATTACCCCCTGGGAAATGGGCTGGACGAATCATCTAACAAGAGCCTGGTAAACATAATCAAGAAAGTACTGGATGAAAATAAAAGGTCCTGGCATGTGCACTTGATGTACGCATTGTGGGAAAATCGCATCAGTACTAAAATGTCTATCGGCATTTCGCCGTTTCAAATGGTCTACGGGACAGAGGCGGTTCTACCTATTAACTTAGCATTGCCAGTAATGAAATTATGGCAGGATCAGAATGAAGAACCCAATCCTATAACCAAGAGAATTAACCAGCTGATCGAGGTTCAACAACATAGAGTGGAGTTTGATGAGAAAATGCAGAAGTACTAGGATGATATGAAAGCATCGTTCGACCTCAAAGCAAAAGACAGAGAATTTCTCCCAGACAACTTAGTATTAAGATGGGATACGAGAAGGGAAGAAGCTGTGAAGCATAGCAAATTTGACCACCTTTGGTATGGACCATTCAGGGTCTCTGCCCCAGAGGGGAAGAATTATTTCCTGTTGGATAATAATGATGGAGAAGTCCTCAGCGCCCCTGTCAACGGGCGATACCTGAAACATTATATGACCTAACACTTGTAAAAAAAAAATAAAAAAAAAATTATGTAAATAAATAAATTTCATGTTTTGTACTTACATATATTTTCATTTGAACATTGCTTCTAATTTTCGATTTTTTGTTCCTAAACTCTCGACACATTTCCAATAAGATTTACATTTGCTTTTTACAGGATTCCAGCTGTAGAAGAAACTAGCAGGCAAAGTAATTTGCAGGCAGGTGTTGAAAATAGAGTGACATAAAACAGGTGATACCAAATGATAATTCATAAGTACACAAGCAAGTGAAAAGAAAAGATAGAGGTGAGCTTTCTCAATACACAGGTTATGAAAGGTTGTTAAAGTAAAATAAGGTAACATCTTTCAAACTGCAATATAAAAGGTTAGATAACAGGAGGATCATTGCTTGGTTTGATAATTTTTGTTTTAAAATAAGTTGAATAATACATTAAATCAAAAAATGGGCAGTTGAAATAAACTATTCTCGAATTTATCTACAAGAGTCAGTCTTGAGTTGTTTCGATACCTTTATTTCCAGTCAATGAACCATTGATTTGTATCCTGTCTATCTTCGGGTCTAACTTTAAGCAAGTCACTGTCTTCCTGAGTTATTGCGAAGGGATAAAAGTATTTCGTTTAAACCTCAGGGGTTTTGAAACAGATCTTGATAGGAAAGATGGTCTTCACAACTACTTGATCTCCTGCTAAGCGAAGGAACGTTTAGAGCGATCCTAACTTTCCTAGGTTTTTCAACAGTTTCGGAAGAATCAAAGCTTGCTCGAACAGGATGGCCCTTAAAAATTTATTATTTTCCCCTGTCTCCCTAAGAACGAAGGTGTTGTGAAGGTCAAAAGAAGATTGATACCGAGTAATCAAAATAAGTTGACAGACCTTTGATACAAAATATTACACAGATATCAACCCTAATACAAACTGATTTCCCCCATCTTCGTGCTTTAAAAGTAGATTATAAGACAGGTGGTGAAAGGAAATTCAGAAATGATTGCCCCCACCTAGTCTATGAAGACGATGAAAGGAAATTCAGAAATGATTGCCCTCGTGGTGAAAGGAAATTCAGTGAAAGGGGCCAGACAACTTCACCGGGGTACTGAACAGGCTCGTTGGCAGTGAAGCAATGTCTGAGATATCTGTAAGGCTGTTATACATGAATATCACTCTACTCTGGTAACCAATGCTTCTAAAAAACCTGATCAATACCCCAAATTCAGACGAGACTTCCCTATTTAAAAATATATAATATCATTCTTTTGATGCAAGCTGAGAATCACAAGATCTGTTGAATATCCTAGGGTCGTTTCGACTGTCTTAAAACATTCCCAAAGTTAGTAGTGGGAAAGGGAAAGTTGTGAAAGTGACTTCAACCGTGTTTGGAAAGAGTATCTGATTTCGAAAAAACTTCTCGAAGTAAAAAACGAAGTCTTTTCCCCCCTTCTATTCTCTTCCTTGAATTTTTTCCGCTTGTTTTAGCTTATGACTCCATTTACCCAATATTGGCACCTGGTCTACTATTCTTTCCGCCTCACAGCAAGGCGAGATCCCTAGTTGGAGCCTATGTTGGAGCCGCACTTGTTTTATTTTTACCTTGCACAATTTTCAATTTTTTATACTTGAAATCTAACGTTGATTTTCGTTTTACTTCCGAGATTTTGAAACTCTGCAACCTTGTCACATAAGCAACGATGCTTTTTCACTCTCAAAACACATCTACTTTCTTAGAATTTTGCTCTCTTTGTTTTACTTCGGGATCTCGCAGGTGGGATAATATAACTCATGAATTCACAAGTCTCGAGTCACGAAGTGGTGAAGTTGTTTTAAATTTTCACTCACTCAAGACCGTAACCAGGGTAAAGACTTTAACTCATTAATTAGGCGTCTAATCTAAGATTTCCACCCTTAATTGAGTCTTAATTATCGTCGTTTCGCAGTTTCGCAACTCGGCATAATAATCTCTTAGAAACTTGTCTTTGAAGTTCCGAGTCGCGATATGGAAAATAAATTGATTCTAAAATTAATAATGCTCTAAATCACGATTACTGTTAATTAAGACAAAATCGGTCCTCGCAGTCTCGCGAGTTGAAGACTCAAAAACTTAAAAGGAAATCAACGATGCAGCGAAAAGCGAGAAAGCTATTAACGTTTGCTAAGTTTTGATAATTTAAAATAAAGCAAGATATGTCTCGCGCATCGAGGCTTGCACACTCCCCGAGATAGCTATTTGCTCTCCATACTCTGACTGACTGTCAAACCACCAAAATAAATGACATTAATGGAAGATTAGAGTGAATCTACGAATAATAAGATCGAATTTTTACGCAATAACTCTCTTTCTAATTACGATTTGATAGACTTATTTCGAAAAGTACAAAATTTTCAAATATATACAGGAGTTTCATTTTATATGATGAAAACATTTTTCATAAGCGCACGGAGCTCATCATTCTCCGAGTGAACTAATTTCTGCATGTATTCACAGGTCTATTGCAGAAGGGTGAAAACACAAGTTTCTGTTATGGCTTCACGGAAAGCAGTGAAGGCGAATGTAGAAATTGTGGGACAGGGCTCAGACAATGTAGCAGATACTTCATCCAGAAGTGTTGAATCGATTCCCAACTGGTCATTTGTCTCAAATGTTCTGCAAGCAGAATTGGTTGATTACTTAGACGACTCTAATGACATCGAAAGGGATGATCTACACACCAAGTACAAGACAGTCGTCCAATCGGGAATGCACAGAATAGAAACCAGGCCACGGTTGCTTCCGTATTACGACATGATCCGGTGGGCATTGGACCACATAGACTGACCAACTAGGACGATCATGAACAACCATCGAGTTACTGTCGGGACTTTCAGACCCGAACATCTACAAACCATGTACAAGCTGCCTTCGATGTCTGAATACACATATGGTGCCGAGTTCCTCGAGGAATTCAAAGAGAAAGAGTGCGTCCAGTATGACAAAACCATGCCCGGTTTGATCAAATATTGGGTGTCGCGTGCAGCGAAATTCAGAGCAAATGACCAGGGTGTTTATTCTATCTCTTCTTTGGAGCCACAGTATAAATATGTGGCCATGATGACATGTAGGCTATTTGGAAGAGAAGACACAACACATTTCTACATCGCGTGGGTGCCTCTCATGTTTCAGGTAGCAGAAGGTTGCTCGTTCAATTGGGCTAAGATGCTCTCAGACAGTCTGGCCAACAGGGTCACAGAGTATCGGGAGCAGAAGGTAAGTGGGAAACCATCCTCATTTTTCATGTCAGCATATATCATGGACGCGGTATGTTCCATGACACCATTCCCCTTGATGAACTGGGCTTGGAATCCAGCTCAAGAAAAAGATGTGCATGAGTATCATGACAAACTATGGGAGAACAACGCAGGCGAGTCAATAGAGAGATCTGATTCAACAATTGCAGGTTCGGACAGAAATCGCCGAGAGCAAAGAAATAAATATCAACATATTTAAATCCCAAGCTAGTGAGATTCAGAGCAAATTATTTTCGGCATAGCAGAATTTGCTTGCCAAGATAGGAGAGATTAGGGAGAACTGTCTTTTGGTAAATCATGTGTCTAAGAACCTGACTGTCAGGGAAAGGGAGGCCGAAGTGGCTCAGGTCGCTTTCCAGGATGCGGTAATTGCCACAAATAATAGGTTTTCGGCAGGTGTTCCTGGGCTCGCCATTCCTGAACAAACCAGAGGCAATATTCTATTGAAAGATTGGGAGCATAACATTGCCCTGGGAAAGGAACAGGTACAGAAGGTAATCAACTCTCTAGAAGAAGCTTTTAATTCCATAGATGGCGAGCTGTTGTATATTGACAGCCGAGGTGATGCATAAGCATTGATGCAAATAAATGTGGAACAGATGTCACTCGATCTGAAGGAAAAAGATGAGAGAGATTTGACCGACATCTCCCAGATGGATACAGTAGACATGGCCAAAATTGATAATCACTTACTCAAACGTAGCGCGCAGCTAAGTGCTCTTGACATAATCGATGCACAAATGGGGGACAAGATACAACAGTTAGCCCGAGAGTGTTACTTCGTCAAGGCCAGCTGTCAAGCAGAGCCTTCACGACTCGTATCTCAGTTTGTAGAAAAATGTATTGCCTGCACCGAATCAACGCAAAGACGAGCACCTGGCACCAAGTAAAGATAGAGCAAGAGAAAGGGAGAAATTGCGCTCCTCTCGGTTATAACTGAATTTGTGTAACCGTATAGATTCTAACTGATCTGCAAAGATGTATAAATATATCAGAGAATGAAATAAACAAGGCTGGACCTTTTTTTGAGTCGATTGTAATAGAGTTTTTGCATTCAAGAAGTTAATATAAGCAAATCTGGAGATTCTCGATTCCGTTAAGACTGTGTTACAAGTTTGTTTCTTTATGTTTCATGTTTCCTTTCATTCCATTTTTCATAATTGATATGTATCGTTATACTTTAGTACGACCACTACTATAACGAAAAGATTTCATTTTTCTGTAATTGGTTATTATCTTTCCTTTGCACCAGCTATCAGCGGGTGTAAGACCAATTTGCACTTACAAAATTATATATATATTTGTGCTATGTCAATTATTTCTATACTAATTCCCTCCTCTGTTTATATGTGAGTTTTCTCTTTGACAGGAACCTTGCGTTATATGCAGCTAAATGTTTTTCTCTCACCCCACACCTTTTTATTAAAAATAATATAGTTACAGGAAAGAGCCTTCAATTTGCATTTCTAGTTTATTCTTAATAATTAAAAATTTCTCTTTATTTCGACCAAATCAAGACAACGTTTAATCTCTCTTTCAATCTTTTCCTACCCTTACTGTTCCTCAATGACTGTCCCTGCTGCAACACAACCCAATATTGAACCCCGACTATCTAATCAAACACATATTGCTTTAAATCTTTTTGACATAATCCTTAAAACTGCTAACACCCGGGAGGAACTTGAACTTTCATGGGCAGCCATTGAACAAGATATTACTACTCAGGAACAGTTGGAAGCTAGACAACGAGAACGTAGAAATCTTCCCTAGTTTCCTATACTGAAGGTTAGCGTAATCCTTTTATCAATCTTTAACATACTTTCGGATGCCTTGACACTGTACTTTTAAGCCTTAAGTACAGACTCAGGAACAACATCTTTCTGGCACCGTTGTCGGGGAGCGAAGTTACGAAATCTTTTCCCTGGGAAAACGACAATTTATTTTGTTGATAGTGTTACTCCTTGATAGTGAACATAGAGTACACTCAGTTTTAAGGCTTTTTCAATCTTTCACATGGCGACTCCACGAAAACATAAACTGGCATCTGGTAGAAAGAGTACCAGACAGAACCCGGATGGCAAGCTGATTACGCCTGTTTATGATCCTGAAATTTTTTTAAGAGAGAGAGGCTCGTTTGAGCCAACCGCTGCAGTTTATAAGCCTAAAAACCCACCTTTAAAGACTAAATGCCATTTAGAACCTTCTACTTCATGCAGTCCTCTGTTTGATACCAAAGATCCAAAGACAACCTGCTCTGAATTTAGGAGTGAGATCCATCAGACTTTCCCATATATAAGCAAGGGAAAGGGTCCTTTAGAAAGATCGTTGTCAGTTGACATACCAGCTTTTCTTCGACAAAACTTCCCAATTTCGCCTGATTCCAAAAAGTCTGTTACACACTCATTTTCTACACCCGAGTCGATGGAAGGCGTCGGAGGAGGTGGTGGAGGTGCTCCTGGTGGAGGCGCTCCTGGAGGAGGAGGTGGAGGTCAAGTAAATGTCCCTCCTCCCAGAGTATTCGCAAAGGTAGCAGCTAGATACGCTCCCCTGGTTTTTCCCGTCCCCCTCCATGATTTGCCTGAAAACTACATCAAAAATCTTCCTAAGTTCACTGGGGAGGGAGATCTAACCACAGCCGAGCATATAAATTTCTTTGACCAATTCACAGATGTCTGTGGTATTGAGCATGAAGATGTCTATTCAAGACTACTTGTCCAGACCTTTGAAGGATAGGTACAAACTTGGTTTCAGAGTCTCCCCGTAGCTTCTATTCGGACATATGACGCATTGGAAGATGCTTTCCTCAGACAATGGGGAGAGCGAAAAGATCACTTATATTACCTTACCGAGTTTGGGTCCCTAAAGAAAAAGAACTCAGAAACAGTTATGGAATTTATTCTGAGATTCAACAAACTGTATAATAATATTCCAGCCACTGTTAAACCCTCCGAACCCTCAGCCAAAGTAACCTTCGCGGGAGCTTTCGAACCGGATTTCGCACTACTTTTGCGAGAAAGAAGAGGAGCCACCCTAAATAGAATGCAAGACGATGCTGTCGAAATAGAATCTAATATGATGGCTTCAGGTAAATTAAAGGCTAAAGTTGAAACAGTCAACCATGAAAATAGACGCTATAGGGAACCAGCGGGTCCTTCGGGGTCAAATAGATACACAGATGACAGAGTAGATGATATGGCCCGAATAATTAAAGAACTGTCTAACAAAATCTCTAGGATGGAGTTGGATCAGGTTAAAGCTGATTCTTCTAATAAAAAATACTTCAGGAGAAACCCAAATCCCCAAAATCAACAGAGACAAATAAAGAATGAAGATCAAAAAATACAAGCTCCACTAAAAAATGAAAATTTTATAGGAGCAAATGACCTCCAAGATTTCGGAGATTCGGAAGATGAAGTCGCAAATTTCGATGATGAATGTTCACAACCATATTTGACTCGAGAAGACTATGAAAAATCTTTGAATACTCCACAATCATCTAATGAAGAGGAAGAAGGTGATCACATTGACCTTGGTGTATCTCAACCAAAAACATAAATGATAGCAGCTGCGTTTCAACCAAAATACAATCTAAGGTCTAAAAATAAGCCCACCTCAACTGACCAACCTAAGAGAATATTTCAAAGGGGTCAAGCTCATGAACCTCCTTTAGAAGAGACCTTGTTACCCAGCAATAAAATCAAGGTAGCAAACACTCAAGAGTCCGAGGTGAAAAAAGTTGAAACCCAAACAAAGGAAACTGGACTAGTAGATAAAGCTACATCTTCGACTAAGATCACGAGTGATAAAGCCATCCTGAGGAGTAAGTCGGAAAGAAAAAGCTCGGAAGTCTTAACCAAAGAAATGGACAAGGTAAATACATCTTTCAGTTTTAAAAATGAATTAAACAAAATTAAGATACCAATTCCTTTGGTAGAATTAGCAAAAAACCCCGCTTATCGGAAGCAAATTGCCAAAGTGATGGGTGTCTATGAGTTAGAAAGTCACTCTGATGTTATCAACCTGGAAGATGACAGACCTAACATCACCCTTGGTCCTCATTTTGAGGGATCCAAAAACAACATCGCTCCTTTCTATATCATCCTGAACATACATGATCAGTTACTGCATAACTGTATGTTAGACTCCGGGGCTTCACATAATGTTATGCCCAAAATTATAATGGAGAGGCTGGGTCTCCAGATCACTAGACCCTATGGAAATCTGTACTCTTTCGATTCGAGAAAGGTTAAATGTATGGGGATGATAAAATATCTGGTAGTTACCCTGGCTCAGGTCCCGGTCAAGAGTATCCTGATGGATGTGGTTATCGCAGATATTCCCCCCAAATATGGTATGCTGTTATCCAGATCATGGGGGGCCAAGTTGGGAGGTTCCCTTCAGTTAGACATGTCTTACGCCACAATCCATGTTTTTGGTGGTCAGTTCACTCGTTTGTACATAGAAACAAGATTAGCGTATACCGTCAGTGATCCTCAAAACCCAAATAACTTTCCTATTTACGTTGCAGATCAAGATCTGGGGAATTGCATATTGTATTTTGATGATGGTTTAGATGGGTGTCCAGAAGAACTTGATATGAAGCAGGAAGAGTTTATCCCCTTGACAGAAGAGCTGTGCAATACTGGTATTTGGAAAATGTACTTCGATGGCGCTTCGTCTTCTGAAGGAGCTGGTGCTGGGGTACTTTTGGTAGCACCTGAAGGTAAGTTCATTGTTCCTTTCTCATATCATTTGCAGTGGGACATAGATTACACCAATAACGTATGTGAGTATGAATCATTAATCTTAGGTTTAGAGGCTGCAAATAAGTTAAATATAAAAAACTTGGAGGTTTACGGTGACGTTGAATTGATAGTAAGACAAGTAAACCGACAATACCTAGCCAAGCATCCCGGACTAAGAACATACAGAAATTGTGCTTGGGATTTGATGGAGAATTTTTTCTCATCTGTAAAAGTCCATTTTATTCCTCGTGTAGAGAATCTACATGCTGACGCATTGGCTAAGGCGGCTTCAACCTTTTCTCCTCCCACGACCGTCAAACTGAAATATCACATTGAAATCAAATATAAACCCTCTATACCAGACAATATCCGACACTGGCAGGTCTTTGAAGATGACGAACAAATTCAGAAATTTCTTGTAGCAGTAGGTGAGTTCTCTGAAACTCATCCAGACCAAGAGAATCAAAATGACCCTATGTGGATTATGCAAGAGGGTGAAGATCCTGAAACCTTCCAAGAAAAAATAGCGGATCATCGTATGTTGGTCCTTAAAAGAAACCAAATTCTGAAAGTCTTAATTCCTTTAGAGAGACTTTTCGATCAAAACGACATACCTGTGAAATCCACTCTGCAGCCCCAACCAGAAGAAGTGGAGGATTGGGATATAGGAACTGAAAAAGAATTCAGGATAGTAAAGATATCTAAGTTCCTCCCTCCCAAGGTAAAAGTCCAGTACAGAGACCTACTCAGACAGTATAAAGATGTTTTCGCCTAGTCCTATGATGAGCTTAGAACGTATGACACTTCAATAATTGAGCACAAGATACCTTTGAAGCCTAGGGTCAAGCCGTTTAGGCAAAATCTTAGGCAAATTAACCCCATCTTGTTGCCTGTGATTGAAAAGGACGTTAAAAAGCTTTTAGATGCGAAAATAATCGTACCTATGAGATACTCAGACTGGGTGGCCAATTTGGTCCCGGTCAGGAAAAAGAACGGAGAAATCAGATTGTGTGTGGATTTCCGAAACTTGAATAGGTCCTCTCTTAAGGATAATTATCCGCTCCCCAAAATGGACCACGTCCTAGAAAAGTTAGTTGGGGAAAATTGAATATCTATGATAGATGGGTTCTCTGGGTACAACCAAATCGCCATGAACGAGCAAGACATAGAAAAAATTGCTTTCACCACACCATGGGGTACATTCATGTATGAAAAAATGCCGTTTGGTTTGATGAATGCAGGGGCTACATTCCAGCGCGCTATGGACATCGCTTTCGTAGGAGAAAGAGACAAGTTTGTAGTCATCTACCTCGATGATTTGACGGTTTTCTCTAAAACCGATGAAGAACATTTGATCCATTTAAAACAGACTTTCGAAAAATGCCGCAGGTATGGCCTGTCTTTGAACCCAAAGAAATCACATTTTGCTATGCAGGAAGGTAAGCTTCTGGGGCATATCGTATCTATGGATGGGATCAGGATCGATCCTAAGAGGATTGAAGCAATAGAAACTATAAATATTCCTAGAAACGTAAACGAAATTCAATCTTTCTTAGGTACAATAAATTTTTTACGAAGGTTTATCCCAAATTTTGTTGAGATTGTCAAATTGATCACAGAAATGCTGAAGAAAGATAGCAGAGTAAATTGGACGACCGAGGCTAAAGCATCATTCACGCATATTAAAAAAGTCATCAGCGAGGTACCTGTGTTAGCAAGCCCAGATTACTTGAAAGATTTCCTCATCTTCTCGTTCGCTTCTGAACATACTATCGCCGCGGTGTTACTGCAAAAGGATGACGAAGGCTTCGAACGACCGATCGCGTTTTTTAGCAAGAGCCTTAGAGACGCCGAACTGAAGTATGACATAATGGAAAAACAGGCGTACGCAATGGTGAAAGCGCTAAAAGCATTCAGAACCTATGTACTGCATTCAAAAATTATCGCGTACGTAGCAACCAGTGCTGTGAAAGATATATTGGTATAGCCAGATAGTGATGGAAAACGAGGGCGCTGGCTCGCTAAAATACAAGAATTTGATCTGGAAGTCAAGCCTACTAAATTGATAAAGGGGCAGGGTCTGGCCAAACTCTTGGCTGAGTTGAACCTTAGAGCTCTGGATATTAATTGTCTCCAAGGGGAAGACGGAGACACACACTTGCACGAGCCGGATGACCAGACAGATCCAAGCAAGGTTGAAGAAAAATTCATATCGTTAGGCTGGTATAAAGACATAGTGTTCTATTTATTAAACCTGAAATGTTCATATGGACTATCACCAGCCAAATGCATAACTTTAAAACTCCACGCTGTAAAATATTGCATCACCGAAAACCAGCTATACTGGAAGGATCCACTCGGGTTCCTACTGGTCTGTTTGGTTGAGTCGGAAACTCCACAGGTTATAGAGGAATTCCACGAAGGGATCTGTGGAGAGCACCATGCATGGAGAGCCACAACCTACAAGATCTTGAGGGCCAGATACTATTGGCCGAAACTATTTTCGGACATAAATGCCAAAGTGCGTGCCTGCAACCCGTGTCAAATATTCGCTGGTAAACAAAAACTCCCTGCACTACCACTCGTTCCAGTCAAAACTGAAGCCCCATTTCAACAATGGGGACTAGATTTCATAGGGGAAATTAATCCCCATTCCAGTGCTCAACATAAGTGGATCTTAACAGCCACAGATTATTTTACAAAGTGGGTGGAAGCCATTCCAACCAAAAGGGCAACAGACTCGGTGGTGATCGACTTCTTGGAAGATAACATCTTGTCAAGATTCGGGTGTCCCCGAAAGATTGTTACCGACAACGCCCAGGCCTTCAAGTCCATGGCTATGATCAACTTCTGTCAGAAGTACAATATTGTTCTCGGCCATTCCACTACTTATTACCCCCAGGGAAATGGGCTGGCCGAATCATCTAACAAGAGCCTGGTAAACATAATCAAGAAAGTACTGGATGAAAATAAAAGGTCCTGGCATCTGCACTTGAAGTATGCATTGTGGGCAAATCGCATCAGCACTAAAAGGTCTATCAGCATTTCGCCATTTCAAATGGTCTACGGGACAGAGGCGATTCTACCTATTAACTTAGCGTTTCCAGTAATGAAATTATGGCAGGATCAGAATGAAGAACCCAATCCTGTAACCAGGAGAATTAACCAGCCGATCGAGGTTCAACAGCATAGAGTGGAGGTTGATGAGAAAATGCAGAATTACCAGGACGATATGAAAGCATTGTTTGACCTCAAAGCAAAAGACAAAGAATTTCTGCCAGGCGACTTAGTATTAAGATGGGATACGAGAAGGGAAGAAGCCGCGAAGCATAGAAAATTTGACCACCTTTGGTATGGACCATTCAGGGTCTCTACCCCAGAGGGGAAGAATTATTTCCTGTTGGAGAATATTGATG
>SNQJ01S0007964.1:0-16257 GCA_010110895.2 Picea sitchensis | reverse complement strand
TAATTTTCGTTTTTTTGTTCCTAAACTCTCGACACATTTCCAATAAGATTTACATTTGCTTTTTACAGGATTCCAGCTGCAGAAGAAACTAGCAGGCAAAGTAATTTGCAGGAAGGTGTTGAAAATAGAGCGACATAAAACAAGTGATACCAAATGATAATTCATAAGTACACAAGCAAGTGAAAAGAAAAGATAGAGGTGAGCTTTCTCAATACACAGGTTATGAAAGGCTGTTAAAGCAAAATAAGGTAACATCTTTCAAACTGCAATATAAAAGGTTAGATAACAGGAGGATCATTGCTTGGTTTGATAATTTTTGTTTTAAAATAAGTTAAATAATACATTAAATCAAAAAATGGGCAGTTGAAATAAACTATTCCCGAATTTATCTACAAGAGTCAGTCTTGAGTTGTTTCGATCCCTTTATTTTCAGTCAATGAACCATTGATTTGTATCCTGTCTATCTTCGGGTCTAACTTTTAGCAAGTCACCGTGTTCCCGAGTTATTGCGAAGGGATAAAAGTATTTAGTTTAAACCTCAGGGGTTTCGAAACAGATCTTGATAGGAAAGCTGGTCTTCACAACTACTTGATCTCCTGCTAAGCGAAGGAACGTTTAGAGCGATCCTAACTTTCCTAGGTTTTTCAACAGTTTCGGAAGAATCAAAGCTTGCTCGAATAGGATGCCCCTTAAAAATTTATTATTTTCCCCTGTCTCCCTAAGAACGAAGGTGTTGTGAAGGTCAAAAGAAGATTGATACCGAGTAATCAAAATAAGTTGACAGACCTCTGATACAAAATATTACACAGATATCAGCCCTAATACAAACTGATTGCCCCCATCTTCGTGCTTTAAAAGTAAATTATAAGACAGGTGGTGAAAGAAAATTCATAAATGATTGCCCACACCTAGTCCATTCAGATGATGAAAGGAAATTCAGAAATGATTTCCCTCGTCTAAGCGTTTAAACGCATAAATTTTTCCGAAGTGGTGAAAGGAAATTCAGTGAAAGGGGCCAGACAACTTCACCGGGGTACTGAACATGCTCGCTGGCAGTGAAGCAATGTCTGAGATATCTGTAAGGTTGTTATACATGAATATCACTCTACTCTGGTAACCAATGCTTCTAAAAAACCTGATCAATACCCCAAATTCAGACGGGACTTCCCTATTTAAAAATATATAATATTATTCTTTTGATGCAAGCTGAGAATCACAAGATCTGTTGAATATCCTAGGGTCGTTTCGACTGTCTTAAAACATTCCCAAAGTTAGTAGTGGGAAAGGAAAAGTTGTGAAAGTGACTTCAGTCGTGTTTGGAAAGAGTATCTGAGTTCGAAAAAACTTCTCGAAGTAAAAAACAAAGTCTTTTCCCCCCTTCTATCCTCTTCCTTGAATTTTTTCCGCTTGTTTTAGCTTATGACTCCATTTACCCAATATTTGCACCTGGTCTACTGTTCTTCCCGCCTCACAGGAAGGCGGGATCCCTAGTTGGAGCCTATGTTGGAGCCACCCTTGTTGTATTTTTACCTTGCACAATTTTCAATTTTTTATACTTGAAATCTAAAGTTGATTTTCCTTTTACTTCCGAGATTTTGAAACTATGCAACCTTGTCACATAAGCAGCGATGCTTTTTCACTCTCAAAACACATCTACTTTCTTAGAATTTTTCTCTCTTTGTTTTACTTCGGGATCTCGCAGGTGGGATAATATAACTCATGAATTCACAAGTCTCGAGTCACGAAGTGGTGAAGTTGTTTTAAATTTTTACTCACTCAAGACCGTAACCAGGGTAAAGACTTTAACTCATTAATTAGGCGTCTAATCTAAGATTTCCACCCTTAATTGAGTCTTAATTATCGTCGTTTCGCAGTTTCGCGACTCGACATAATAATCTCCTAGAAACTTGTCTTCGAATTTCCGAGTCGCGATATGGAAAATAAATTGATTCTAAAATTAATAATGCTCTAAATCACGGTTACTGTTAATTAAGCCAAAATCGGTCCTCGCAGTCTCGCGAGTTGAAGACTCAAAAAATTAAAAGAAAATCAATGATGCAGCGAAAAGCGAGAAACTTATTAACGTTTGCTAAGTTTTGATAATTTAAAATAAAGGAAGATATGTCCCGCACATCGAGGCTTGCATGCTCCCCGAGATAACTATTTGCTCTCCATACTCCGACTGACTGTCAAACTGCCAAAATAAATGACATTAATGGAAGATTAGAGTGAATCTACGAATAATAAGATCGGATTTTTATGCAATAACTCTGTTTCTAATTACGATTTGACAGACTTATTTTGAAAAGTACAAAATTTTCAAATATATACAGGAGTTTCATTTTATATGATGAAAACATTTTTCATAGGCGCACAGAGCTCATCATTCTCCGAGTGAACTAATTTCTGCATGTATTCACAGGTCTATCGCAGAAGGGCGAAAACACAAGTTTCTTTTATGGCTCCACGGAAAGCAGCAAAGGCGAATGTAGAAATCGCGGGACATGGCTCAGACAATGTAGCAGATACTTCACCCAGAAGTGTTGACTCGATTCCCAACTGGTCATTTGTCTCAAATGTTCTGCAAGCAGAATTGGTTGATTACTCAGACGACTCTGATGACATCGAAAGGGATGATCTACACACCAAGTACAAGACAATCGTCCAATCGGGAATGCACAGAATAGCAACCAGGCCACAGTTGCTTCCGTATTACGACATGATCTGGTGGGCGTTGGACCACGTAGATTTACCAACCAGGACGATCATGAACAACCATCGAGTTACTGTCGGGACTTTCAGACCCGAACATCTACAAACCATGTACAAGCTGCCTTCGACGTCTGAATACACATATGGTGCCGAGTTCCTCGAGGAATTCAAAGAGAAAGAGTGCGTCCAGTATGACAAAACCATGCCCGGTTTGATCAAAGATTGGGTTTCGCGCGCAGCAAAATTCAAAGAAAACGACCAGGGTGTTTATTCTATCTCTTCTTTGGAGCCACAGTATAAATATGTGGCCATGATGACATGCAAGCTATTTGGAAGAGAAGACACAACACATTTCTACATCGCGTGGGTGCCTCTCATGTTTTGGGTAGCAGAAGGTTGCTCGTTCAATTGGGCTAAGATGCTCTCAGACAGTCTGGCCAACAGGGTCACAGAGTATCGGGAGAAGAAGGAAAGTGGGAAACCATCCTCATTTTTCATGTCAACATATATCATGGACGCGGTATGTTCCATGACACCATTCCCCTTGATGAACTGGGCTTGGAATCCAGCTCAAGAAAAAGCTGTGCACAAGTATCATGACAAACTATGGGAGAACAACGCAGGTGAGTCAACAGAGAGATCTGATTCAACAATTGCAGGTTCGGGCAGAAATCGCCGAGAGAAAAGAAATAAATATCAGCATATTTAAATCCCGAGCTAGTGAGATTCGGAGCAAATTATTTTCGGCACAGCAGAATTTGCTTTCCAGGATAAGAGAGATTAGGGAGAACTGTCTGTTGGTAAATCAGGTGTCTAAGAAATTGACTGTCAGGGAAAGGGAGGCCGAAGTGGTTCGGGTCGCTTTCCAGGATGCGGTAATTTCCACAAATAATAGGTTTTCGGCAGGCGTTCCTGGGCTCGCCATTCCTGAACAAACCAGAGGCAATATTCTATTGAAAGATTGGGAGCATAACATTGCCTTGGGAAAGGAACAGGTACAGAAGGTAATCCACTCTCTAGAAGAAGCTTTTAATTCCATAGATGGCGAGCTGTTGTATATTTACAGCCAAGGTGATGCATAAGCATTGATGCAAATAAATGTGGAACAGATCTCACTCGATCTGAAGGAAAAAGATGAGAGAGATTCGGCCGACATCTCCCAGATGGATACAATAGACATGGCCAAAATTGATAAGCACTTACTCAAACCTAGCGCGCAGCTAAGTGCTCTTGACATAGTCGATGCACAAATGGTGTCAAGATACAAAAGTTAGCCCGAGAGTGTTACTTCACCGAGGCCAGCTGTCAAGCAGAGCCTTCACGACTCGTATCTTAGTTTGTAGAAAAATGTATTGCCTGCACCGAATCAGTGCAAAGACGAGCACCTGGCACCAAGTAAAGATAGAGCAAGAGAAAGGGAGCAATTGTGCTCCTCTCGGTTATAATTGAATTTGTGTAACCGTATAGATTCTAACTGATCTGCAAAGATGTATAAATATATTAGAGAACAAAATAAACAAGGCTGGACCTTTTTTTGAGTCGATTGTAATAGATTTTTTGCATTCAAGAAGTTAATATAAGAAAATTTGGAGATTCTCGATTCTGTTAAGACTGTGTTACAAGTTTGTTTCTTTATGTTTCATGTTTCCTTTCATTCCATTTTTCATAATTGATATGTATCGTTATACTTTAGTACGACCACTACTATAATGAAAGGATTTCATTTTTCTGTAATTGGTTATTGTCTTTCCTCTGCACCAGCTATCAGCGGGTGTAAGACCAATTTGCACTTACAGAATTATATATATATTTGTGCTATGTCAATTATTTCTATACTAATTCCCTCCTCTGTTTATATGTGAGTTTTCTCTTTGACAGGAACCTTGCGTTATATGCAGCTAAATGTTTTTCTCTCACCCGACACCTTTTTATTAAAAATAATACAGTTACAGGAAAGAGCCTTCAATTTGCATTTCTAGTTTATTCTTAATAATTAAAAATTTCTCTTTATTTCGACCAAATCAAGACAACGTTTAATCTCTCTTTCAATCTTTTCCTACCCCTACTGTTCCTCAATGACTGTCCCTGCTGCAACACAACCCAATATTGAACCCGGACTATCTAATCAAACACATATTGCTTTAAATATTTTTGACATAATCCTTAAAACTGCTAACACCCGGGAGGAACTTGAACTTTCATGGGCAGCCATTGAACAAGATATTACTACTCAGGAACAGTTGGAAGCTAGACAACGAGAACGTATAAATCTTCCCTAGTTTCCTATACCGAAGGTTAGCGTAATCCTTTTATCAATCTTTAACATACTTTCAGATGCCTTGACACTGTACTTTTAAGCCTTAAGTACAGACTCAGGAACAACAACATGTATGTCAGCTACTTCGTCCATAGGTTCGGGAATCCGCTAATCCCCCCATGTGAGTGTATTCCTTAAACTCCCGCCGGTATATACTTGTTCAGGGCTGGGTTCTTGAACTTCCTCCCTGTGTTCTGAAGGCCCGACTTATGTTTGTCTCTCATCGGGGGTTTGGGTATCAATTGAAACTGAGGCATCAGGGATATGATGGGTACTTACTTGGTCATCGGTCGTTGAAACACCGATTGCCTGTTGCGGAATTTCTTCACTTTGTTCACTCGACCCTGGCTCGTCCTTCAGGCTGTCCGCTTGAGTCTCTAGTGCATTGGGCAACTGAGTGTCTAAGGCACTTTCGATTTCTTGTTCACTCTGTGGAAGCTCCTGAATTTGAGAATCAGGAACCAAGGAAGATGTCTTCTTTGGTTGTTTTTCCTCTTCGATGTGTACTGGGGTTACAAGAGATACCTCTGAGATCTCATCATCATCATATATCTTTATCATCTTGCTTAAGGGGTTTGACGGAATTGTCCTCCCCGATGTTCCGACTGTCTCTAGTTGAGCCGAAACACCTATCGACGATTCGATAGGTGGAATTGTAAACTCAGGGTCATCTAACCTAGTAATTTCATAATATCTATAAATTCAGGGCCGCTTGGGCCCACCTAGCTTTTATTTGGATTGTCTTCAGGGATCCTTGCCATGTTTAGGATGTCCGGGTTATCTTGTAGCTGATCAATTATTCGCTGCACATGTTCTAACATGAGTAACCCCCTCTCCTGCGCATCCTGAGCCTCGGGGGAACTTAAATATTGCACTGGGGTTACCCGGGGAATATCTGTTGTTTCAACCGCTACCTGGGGGGATTCTTCTACTTCGACCGCTATCATTTCTTCTCTGGCCCCGAGGGATCCTTGAGCCAATTGTTCTATGATTGTTTCCTATTCATCTAGGATCATGGCTCTAAACTTGGTCATTTTAGGGTCAACCATCCTTGCTAGCACTTCATCCCAGTCTTGGGCATTTTCGATGAAGACCTCATCTTTGAATTTGTCATGGGTGTATGTCCAGTAGGATGACACTTGTGACGTATGCTTCAAGACTAGACCCCTTGGTTCAGGTTTGCAGAAATGACCAGTCTGGAATTAGAACTCCAATTCGCTCAATCCTTCCTTCTTGGCTTGAGCGGTGTCTTTTACTAGGTAGAAACCTATATGGAATCCATAAGGTATAAATGCTCGCTTCTTATCTTTCACCAGGGTAGTGTTTTAACCTTGCAGGATGATCTGGTAGCATATTTCCCCCACAACAAGCCAATCGGGGACATGTGCTGGTAGGAGATGAGGTGCTCCAGTGGCCTCGAATACCCTAATGTAGGTATCGCGTTCATCCAGATACCAGTGGCCAACTTTTTATATCACCTTTTTTGTCGCAACCGATAGCATCAGACACTCCTTCTTGAAAAGAATAAAATGAATGCACATGATGAATTCATCGTAGATGAGGGAGTAGGAGTTTTTGTACCTTTTCTCCCATAAGACACTGAAATATACATGGAGCGGAAGTTTTGAGACGTGCCAACTCAATTTCATTTCGGCAAAGACATTTTTGGCATAGATGACGCCAATAAATAATAAGCCATGTAGAAGAATGGAGTCTCTCCTTCTTTCGACATCTGAGCCTGTTGTATGCAAATGCTTAGCTACTTGGAAATGATGGTACCCTAGTTAAAACATCTCCCAGAAATGGCTACTATGTAAGCTAGAGGCATCCATGCCTCTAAAAATCTGGAGCAATGTTTCTCCCCATACAACCGACAGATAAGGGCCATTAGATAGATATCCGACTCCCTTAAGTTGGTCATTTGGTACCAGCCAAAGGTTCGATTGGTGTATTTTTTTCCCTCTCTCCACCATGAAGCCATCACCCCATCGATGTCATGTCGCTCATAGAATTTTACGACAAAATCAGTGTTCAGTCGCTACTCCGGGTATCTGAGCTTGTATTAATTCTGCACCTCTATCAGAAGGAAAACCCTGACAGACTCGCCATTGTCGTCATTGATCAGGAACTTCAGTGTGTCCGTGTGGTCGATGAACCACTTCAGGAGTTCTATGCAAGGGAAAATTGGAGTTCTGCTGAACACCATGTTCAGGTACGACCGTTGGATGTTTGTAAAAAATTCGTTGTCGAGCTTCCTCATATCGAGGTCGCTGTGCAGGATATATTCCAAAAATTCTTCTTGACTAATCTTCTTGAAGAGTCCTCCCTAGTGCGATAGTACTACCTTGGTCCATGTGTTTTCTTGTGTGTCTCCAAATGCCGTGTGTTGATTGAAAGCCTTATTTTTAGACGTCCCAATGACCGGTTTCGACCTTGGAGCAAATTCTAATTACTTTGTGGCCACTGGGGAAGAGCCTTCTCCTACCTATGGTTCTTTTAGTTTCGACGCCCTTGGCGACCGCCTGGTGGTTGGTTTTCTTGGAGGCATTGTTCCTACAATCAAAACAATATTTTAGGGCTTGTGTACATAGCGACATTGGATAAAAATGTATATATGAAGTGAAAACACAAAAAATCCAGACTGGCACATACCTGTAATGCTTGCTAAACCTTCTTGTTTGTTACTCACGGGATCTCGAAAGATTTTGAATTTCTCTTCTCACTCCTCTGGATTCTCTGAAACTCCTTTGCACACAAAATGATCTTGTTTACAATGGCTCAAGATAATTTAAATTCGGAAGAGCTTACCGAGTCGCATTGAAAAACAAATCTACCGCCAAATCTCTACAATTTATTTCATCATGGGTTGACAGCGGAGGTGCGAAGGGTGATGTGTTCTATCGATAATTTTAAATGGCCTTTTGATTCACACACAAAGTAATAACTAATGCGAGATTTGGAATTAATTATTTCCTTAAATGCTCCGAATCTAAACATATCTAGCGCTAAAATGTCCCATTGTGTCGCTTTCATAGTGGGCGGATCAGGGATTGTCAACGTGTTATGGATGTTTTTGTTGATATCTTTATGCCGAAAACCTCTGACACCGATCGATTTCATCATATGGTGTTGACGTGGAGAAACTGGCTAAGGACATGTGGCAATGAAGACTGGTGACCTAACTAGTGAGTATTAGTTGGAGTCAGGACTTTCTTCTAGTTGTGCGTTCTTAAACTAAACCTGGGATCGTCGATGCTGAAAAGGTATTAGGGATCGACGATCGGGGATAAAGATGTTTATTGTGAAAATTGTCTTCTAAATCGTATTTCAACTTGAGCTATCAATTTTGTGACTCTAGTCAAAATATGGTGTGGAAGAAATCCCTTTGTTGGCCACCTCCACATATTAGATGTGTTGCTTGGGATCATATTCTAGATGATTGCAAAAACAAAATGGATGTAAATATTCACTCTTGTATCGTGATGGGATACTATGAAAAGTCTAATCATATCAACTATTTGACCCTATCAAAAATCAGATCACTATTAGATGAAATGTATGGTTTGATGAGAAGTATTTAAGGATTAAGTTGTTGAATGCTTCCTCTGGTTTACTGTAGGATGGTCCCTTTGATGTCGTTTCTGAAAATGGTTCTCCTATTCCATTTTTCAGTCCTTCAACTAGACAATTGAATTTTTTTCCTGTTTCAACTGGATTGTTGAACTCTCCTAAGTCAACTGGTCAATTTATTTCTACTTCGACTAGTCCTCCATATCCTTCAACTGGAATTGATACTTCTTCTGATCAAACTTATGTAGTGGACACATGTTCACCTCTTTCTTGTCTACCTATATAGGCTTCTTAGATGCTTGAAGTTGTTGGTCCTAATGTTAGTGATATTTCTTCAGACCAACAAACTCGCAATCAGAAGCAACATGCCAATGTTGCTTTGATGACTCGTGTTATAAACAATTGTGATCTTGTTACCTACTCAGTTTTGGAACATCAATAATTGATGTTTCATCACACATCTCCTTGGTTCAATCAGTTGAGAGGTCAACCTACATCTAGATATAGTAGATCAGATGATCAACTAGCACACTACCCCAATCGATCAAGTAGTTGACATGCCTGTTCGCCGAACAATCAACTAACAGCCAAAGATAGTCGGGCAGTGGATCGACTAGCTCATAAATCAAATATGAGTTGGATGCATAGGTGGTTGGGTTGAGCATCCTTGTCTAGCCAACTTTGAAAGGACGTATTTGGCACAGTCAACTCTAACAACTGACAATTACATGTGGACAAGATCTTTCAGATTCTATGGAAGTTGGTTAGATATTGAGACTATATAATAAAACCCCTTGGGTCATTATCACAACAAGATATTGTGCAATATATCATGCAGATCAAGATGTGTAACATGCACTGTGATGTTCATATCATAGTGTGCTTTACTTAAGTGTTGTAATGGTGTCTTTAGACACCACATGTATCTTCAAAATTTTTGTTCCTCTTCAATTATCTGCAATATTGTGTCCTCTTTTCCATGTCGCGTTCCACCCTATTCTCCAACATGGTATCAGAGCCGATGGTTTAAATCTTGACCCTTTATCAGCAAACCTTACTGAGTTTGATCTGTTGTGTGACTAACTCTAGGTTAATGGTTTGCTGATTGGAACTTATTGGAAAAAACCAGTCTGTTAGATATTGAAGATTGATCATGTTGTTATGAATGGATCAAATTATGCACTATGGGCACTAAATATGGAAAACATATTGAAGAGAAAAGGACTATGGAAATATATGATGGTGGGGATTCCAGATCCAACAAAGCATAAGGAAACGTTCTCTATTGATGGGAAGAAGGAAGATTCTATAGGGGTCATCATGACCTACATCTCATGGGAGACTCATTTTCACATTAGTGTAATTGACTGTCCTCATCAATTCTGGAAGAAGATGAAGTTGTGATTCGACCAATTCGATGAGAGTCATGTCACGCAGTTGGAGAAATATTCGATCTCTCTCGATCCTCATTCATTTGAAAGAATAGATGACTATTTGGCATGTGTCAAGGATTTCCAGTTGAAATTGAGTGAATGTGGAAAGAACTATCAGAAGAAGGATGAACAACTCATCGAGCTAGTCCCGATGAACTTGAGAACATCGTTCATTGTGTTAGTGTTGACTATCCGCACCAACTTGCAAGCACATAAGGACGATGGTAAGGATTACACCTTTGAATCTTTCTGTGGTCTTTTGATTACTAGTCAACACATATTTCTTGGAGAAGAAAATCTTGGTTGTAAATACCAGGCACACTTTCTCAAGATAAAGGGAAAGATGGATCTGAGGGATAGAGTATGGTTTGATAACTCTACACAAAAACCTACATACCATGAAAAAAAATCTCAGAGATAGGTAGATGCACCACAACGAAGTAAAAGAATAAAAAATGTCAATACTATGGAAATATTGGACATGTGAGAAAACCTGCTATAAGAGGAGAGACTATCTTGAGGAGAAGGTTAAACACATTGAAGGATATATGTCCATTGTTCATCGAGTCACTGATAATTCCTTCCAAGTCAGAACTTCTTAGGCCTTTATACCTCATTCTACATAGAATGAATGGGTAGTTGACTTTGGGTGCACCCATCACATGGATAATGATGCCTCTTTCTTCACAAGACTGAATAGAGTTGAGGAAAGTACAATCTATGTTGCTGATGATTTTTCTCATGATGTTGCTAGTCAGGGTTATGTTGCTTGTCGACATGGGAATATTGTCAACTATTGGGTGTAGGCCCATTTTTGAGGAAAATTATCACGTGTAAGGAAGACGTGCATGTAGGAAAAGAAACACGTGTAAGGTAGAAGTGCATGCAGGAAAAGTAGTACGTGCAAGACATACACACATGTAGAAGAGGAAAGAATGCAAAAAGTGCATGCAAGAAGAACTAGCCATGATAGGGTTATGGTTTTGGTAAGAATATGTAATGGCTGGTAAGCCAAAAAAATGTATAAGTAGGTACCTAGGAGGTCTAGGTCGAGGTTCAAACATTGTTCAATAGTTGTTGTTTTGTAATGCTCAGGTTTGATGAGAGAGGACCAAAATGACTGTAAATCCGATTTGTTTTGTAAGTTGTTGAGTCGAGGAGGGGAAATAAAGTAGATATTGAAGGTTATATCATAGGATGAGGATCCTGGTGTGATCTAGTCTGCCTCATTGTAGATCTCGACCCGTTTGATGGAGAGTTGTAATGTGCACGATGTTGTAGTTTTGGAAACACCATAATAAAAGAGCTTATCAACCAAATATTTGTGGACGTAGCCTAGGAGGGTTGAACCACATTAGATCATGTGTTATGTGATTGAATATTGTGTATTTCCTTTACTGTCAATGATTAGATGTTAGAAAAATGCGTGAATGACTAGTTAGATCTGTTATTTACATGCATGAATAAGAATGACAAGATATTCAATATAAGATGAATTTTAAAGTAACAAATGAAGATCATTGAGTTTAATCCCATATCCCCACTCATTCCCAGGCTGCAAGTACCTGAGCGTTGCAACCACCAATAGAACTATCTCGGGTGAGACTGTGTAGTGCACTCTGTGTATTGTGTTGCCTTCTGGTTTACTAGAGGGGCCGATAGTTTTAAAGGGGTTCTGTTGGAAACCATAGTAGACCTAAACCTGGGTCAACCCAAGAAAGTCAGTAAGAGTATTTTAAGATCAACATCGACATCTATCATTTGCCAAATATCAATGCCAATCTATTTTTTGTTTCTCAGTTAATAGATATAGGTAATATTGTGGAATTTTTTTCTAGCTATGTTCATGATTTGAGGAAAGGTAAGTCGATTGACATCGTTGGGATTCTTGACCTGATAGATAGTTTGTACAAGTTCCATGACTTGAATCAACCTGAACCTGAACCAACTACTCTTGTTTCTCACAAGGATAAGAGAATTCAAATTTGGATTGAGCGGCTCAGAGGTCTAAATTTTTGAAGTCTATGGGCACTGGAAACACAAAATACGGTTTTTTTGTTGTTGAAGGTGTTTCCCCCTGAAGGAGTATGTAAGGGCTATGTAATTGGGAAGCATCATAAAAAACCATTCAACTCTGGAAAAGTGCAGAGAGAACATAAGCTAATGGAATTGATTCATAATGATGTCTATTGCATTAATTTACCTTCATTGGTAGGTGCAAGGTATATTTTGACTTTCATTGATGATTTATCTCGCTTCACATGGGTCTTTTTCCTGAAGAATAAGAACCTTATCTTTGATAAGTTTAAGGAGTTTTGGTCATTTTCTGAAAAGCATTGTGGTCGACCCATCAAATTATAAATATCAGACAATGGTGGCGAGTAACTAAATTGACCTTTTGAAGAATACTTGCTTCGATTTGGTATTGACTGGAAACGGTCGGTTCCTCACACTCCTTAGCAGAACGGTGTTGCATAACACAAAAATAATAAATTATTTTAAATTGATAGATGTATTTTGTAGGATAAGGACCCTCCCCATTTCTTATGGGCTAAAGAGGTCTAATGTGAAAATTTTATGCTCAATCACATATCAACTCGATCTGTTCCTTCCATGACTCCAGTCAAACGATGGCGTGGGAAGAAGCCTTCAGTTGACCACCTCCATGTGTTTGGATGTATTTCATGGGATCACATTCTTGATGATTATAGAAAGAAGTTGGATGCAAAGAGATATTCTTGCATCATGATGGGATACTCTGAAGAGTGAAAATATTATCGACCATTTAACCCTATCAAACGACAAATCATTATCAGACATAATGTACAGTTTAATGATAAGTCTTATGGAATCAAGTTGTTGAATACCTCTTTTGGATTGTTGAAAGATGATCCCTTTGATGTTTTCTTAGACACTAGAGATCCTATTCCATACTTTATTCCTTTGATTGGAAAGTATAACTTCCTTGTTCCGACTAGACCGTCGAACTCTGAGTGGGCTAGTCCATCATCCTATGTTTTGAATGATCCACTGACTAAAGAATATCCGACTTATGCTTGACCTGCTGAAGTGAACCATAGTTCACCTATTTCTTGTCTTCCCATATGGGATTCCAAAATAATTGAAGCTTCCAGAGCTAATTTTGGAGATGCCTCCCACAGACGACAAACTTGAAGTCAAAGGAAACATGACAACATTGCCTTGATGAATCGTGTACTTGAAACCTATAACCATGTTACCTACTCAAATGCCAAAGGATGACCTAAATGGGAGTAGGAAATGAAGAATAAAATTAATTCTTTGTCGAAGAATCATACTTGGGACTTGGTTCCCTAATCGCAAGGAAAGAACATTGTGAAATGTCGATGGGTATACATGACTAAATTTACCTTGAAGGTGTTTTCAAGTGACATAAAACATGCCTCATTACGAAGGGATTTTCTCAACAAGAAGGCATCGACTACATTGAAACCTTTTCCGTTGTCGCAAAGATGAACTCTGTTTGACTGATTATTTCCATTGCTGCTCATTTTGGATGGAAAATCCATCAGATGGATGTGAAGAGTGATTTTGTTTATAGAGACCTATCTAAATAATTTTTCATGGAACAACCACTCGGTTTCGTGACATATTCAAATTTGGTGTGTCGACTCAAGAAGTCACTTTATGGTTTGAAGCAGGCTCCCTGAGCTTGGTATGCTAAGATTGACAATTTATTTCTTCGAGTTGGTTTCAAATGGTGTGAATATGATCATAGACTATATGTACTCCATAACAATGGAGACACTTTGATTTTTGTTGTATATAAATATGACTTACTCATTACTAGCAACAATAATGATCTCATCCTTAGATTGAAGAAACAACTTTCCGACTCCTTTGATATGGCAAATATTGGTACTTTGCATTATTTTTTGGGTCTTCAAGTATTGCCACTTTGTAATGGATTTTTCATTTCTTAGTCTAAATATGTGATGGATCTGGTGACACATTTTAAGATGGATGATTGCAAGCCTTGTGCTACTCCTTTTCAGTCCAGATTAAATCTTACTAAAACCTGTCAAACACCCGCAGTCGATGCTACACTTTATCAACAATTGGTTGGTAGTCTTATTTATCTTACTCATAGTCGACCTCATATTTCCTTTGCTATTTGTGTGGTTTCTCAGTTCATGCAGGACCCTAAAGAAATCCACTAGAAATAAGTCAAATGAATTGTTCTCTATCTGAAGGGTACCACTCAATTTGGAATCAAGTATTATCGAAGTTCATATTCACTAGTTGACTACACCAAATCTGAATGGGATGAGGATGGAGATGATCAAAAGTCCACTTCTGGCTATGTGGTTTTCTATAGCATTGGACCTTTGGTGTGGTCATGCAAGAAACAAAAGGAATTCTCATTGTCGACTACTAAAGAAGAATAGAATGGCCCTGTTCAAGCAAGCACTGAAGCAATTTGGATTCTCCAAGTTTTGGGAGAGCTTGGCCTTCCTGTTCAGACCTTGAATACACTCTACTGTGATAACCAAAGAGATATACAAGTTGCTGACAATCCTGTTTCCCATAGTAAGATGAAGCATGTGGTTCTCCATGTTCACTATTTTAGATAGTTGGTTCATGAGAACGTTGTGTCTCTTGAATATTGCAGAACAAAAGATCAAGTTGTTGATATCTTCACCAAACCTTTAGCTAAATCCATATTTATCAAGCTCCGCATGATTCTTGGGCTTAAGGAAGACATAATTATGGGGGTTGTCCTAGTGACATAATTTCACCTCTTGAAACTCAAGAGTTGTGTGGTGATGGGGGGGTGTTGGAACATCAAGAATTGATGGTTCATCACACATATCTTTGTTTCAGTCAGTTGAGAGGTCAACCTACATCTGGATACAGTCGGTCGAATAATTGACCAACACACTTCACCATTCGATTAAGTAGTCGATGTGTCTGTCGGTCAAACAGTCGACCAACAATCGAAGATAATCGGGTGATGGATCAACCAACCCAAAAATCAACTATGAGTTGGACACATAGGCAGTTGGGTCGGACATCCTTATTGAGTTGACTCGACAGAGAGGATTTGGTAGAGTCAACTCTAATAGTCGACAGTTACATGTGGAAAATATCTTCTAGATTCTATCGAAGTTGGTCAGATCTTGAGACTATTAAAGTAGACCCCTTGGGTCATTATCACAACAAGATATTGCAAAATAAATCATGCAAATCAATATGTGCAACATGCACTGTGATGTTCTGATCATAGCGCGCTTTGCTTAAGTACTGTAATGATGAATTTAGACAACACCCGTATCTTCAAAGTTTTTGTTCCTCTTTGATTATATGCAATAATGTTTCCTCTATTTCATGTCATGTTCCACCCTATTACCCAACACTCATGTGCACAAGGATAACCTGAATGGGAGAAAACTATGCAGATTGATATGGATTCTCTTATGAAGAATCACACTTGGGTTTTAGTTTCTTGAGCTCAAGGGAAGAACATTGTGAAGTGTCGATGGGTCTACATGACCAAATTTACCTCTGAAGTTGTTGTTGAGCGTCATAAATATCACATGGTTGTGAAAGGATTTTCTCAATAAGAAGGAATCTACTACACCTAGACTTTTTTCCCTATTGCAAAGATGAATTCTGTTCGACTAATTCTTTCTCTTGCTGCTCATTTTGGATGGAAAATCCACCAGATGGATGTGAAGAGTGCCTTCCTTCATGATGACTTATCTGAAGAAATTTTCATGGAACAACCTCTTGGTTTTTGAAAAATTATACTCTTGTTTGTTGACTTCATAAGTCTCTTTATGGTAAATTGAAGCAAGCTCCAAGAGCTTGATATCCTAAGATCGACTGTTTCTTTCTCAATCTTGGTTTCAAACATTGTGAATCTACTCACAATTTATATGTACTTCATACTCATGAAAATGCCTTGATTATTGGTATACATGTTGACGACCTTGTCATAACTTTAAATAACATTGATCTCATTATTAGATTGAAGAACCAACTTGTTGAATCCTTTGATATGATATATATTGGTATTCTGCACTATTTCTTATGGTCTTCAAGTATTACCATTGTGTGATGGTTTATTCATTTCTCAAATAAATATGTAATGGATCTCTCGACACATTTTAAGATGATAGACTGTAAGCCATGTGCTACTCCTTTTTAGTCTAGAGTTAAGCTGAGTAAAACCTGCCAGTCTTC
>SNQJ01S0007963.1:404006-417898 GCA_010110895.2 Picea sitchensis | reverse complement strand
CCTCCTTATTTGTACGTTGTTCTGAATGTTGTTATTGTGACTCTGGGGGTCAAATCCGGGGTCCTGACCAGTTCAGGCGATGCTGAAATTGTTTCGGAGAATTCTTCTCATTCAACGCCTCAGAATGACCTTGGATGTTCTGATGGACTGGAAAAATGGGAAGAAAACCAGTGTTTTTCTTCGCATTTGGTTAATGTAGAAGCTGAAGCCGATCAAGCAGAATTCATTTGTCTCCTGAGAGTTGCTGATGGCGACGATAATTATGACGAAGGGGGAGAGGAGGAGGAGGAGGAGGAGGAGGAAGAAGCGGCGCTGAGTGCTGAAGAATTGTACGAGAAAGCAGAGGTTTTCATCGGCAATTTCTATCGCGAGCTCAAGCTCCAGCGGCATGAGGATTCGTGGAGGAAAATACAAGGGCGACCCTACTCAGATATTCGTTGAGTATCTTAAATCACGTCGTACAGTTTTATTTTTCTCAATCTGAATCAGGTCATGGTTCAATCCATTTATAGAGCTTGTAATTAACTCTTGAGAATTCTATCGTGAAGCCCATCATGCATTTGTTCATGGAGATCATCATCACAGGAGTCAGATTGTTAGATCAGATCAGAGCCATGAGCATGGCAGTAAAAATATCGACAATTCAAATGGGGGGTTTCGAACTTTCGACTCTCTCTCTTGCTCTCTGAGCTCGCGCATTCTCCTTCACAGACAGACAAATGAACTGTGTGTACATCTATTTATTAAATGCTTCACAATCATGTTCTATGTACATGTACAGTGAATAAATGCTTGATGATAATCAAATTCTGCCATTGAGAGACGTTATTTTTAAAAAGTTTCCTCATGTTTGGTGTGGTTTGTTTGTTATTGATGGGCTGGACTGAGGGTGGTCCTGCAAGTTGTGATGTGAGGTGAGGCTTTTGACTGTTCAATTATTTAATTCACAGTTGTCATCAAATCAAAGATCCCTTACCTCATTGACAGATCAAAGATCCCTTACCTCATTGACAGTGCAAATTAACATAAAATGTAAAGTAAGTTTTATCATGAAAGAAAGAAAGAAAATGATTTAAACGTTCATCAGGCTAATAATAGTTTATGGGTAACCAAGCTAACAATAGTTTATGGGATAGACTGTCTCATACACTGATTTCTGCAGTTCAGCCATTTTTCTGTTCAACTTGATGATTAGCTCCTTCAATTTCTCCATTGTCTCTAGCTGAATAAGTTATTCCAAGAGCTAGCTGTTTTGAAGGCTTCACACTCTAAAATGAAAAGTTTTTCCGTTTCCACTTTCACTGAGGTGCAGAACACACACACCCTTTCTTCCCAAGCTTCTTTTGGTCTTTTCCAACGATTGATGGGAATTGGTTCTTAATTGGGCAATAAGCATTTTGGCTCTCCAAGATATATTGGCCCTCTCATGTGTATGTATTTTTCCTCAAAATCTGTTTAGATAAATTTAAACAAAATCATAATTTTGAGTTGTTTAAATTGTATTTCTGAATGCATAAATGGATGATATTGATAAATTTTTGAGGCACTCTGATTATACAAATTTAACTATACTAAATTTTAAGCAAAATTAAATGGATAATATAAAAAAAACAAATATTTCAATCTAAACGACATTTAATAAAAGTAGCAACTCATACAAATTTAATATATTTAATATATGAATTAACCATCTAAACATTGGACTTTTTGAACTTTTTCACTGTGAAACACATCTTGGTGAAATCATCATTTTCTGTTTTTTAAATGGCATTTTTAAATACATAAATAGATTCAGCACCCCCCAAAACCCTTTGAACACTAGAATTATACTGACTCAATCACTTAAATCTGGACTTCTACCAATTTTTGCTTGATTTCAGTAAAAATTGATTGAAAAATATACCCCTAAAAACTCCAAAAAAATAAAAAATTGTTAACCAAATATAACTTGAAATCCAAAACCTACAATACTTACTCTTAAATGTATGTTACCTAACTCTTCAATTTATGTGACCCATAAGTTACAACAACCAGGGGAGCTTTTTACTAAAATGTATGCTCCTCGAGATCTCAAATGAATCATTTAAAGCTCGTTAAGGTGCAGCATATGCATTATTCAAAATGGTTAGGGTAATTTTATTTTTGTTTAAATCAGTAAGTATAAAAATTCATGGGTTGAATGCAAATTTTTTGATATAAAAAAATTATATTTTTAAAATTTTGATTTATAAAATTATGTGAAAATTTTAAATATATATTGTTTAATTGTTTTATGAAATGGTTTTTTTTTGTATATCTGGTGATATAAATTTGAATAAATTTATTATTTTTTATTGTTTAAAATCTAATTTTGAATATAAAAATGGATTTCAGTATGTTAAAAAACCTCTTAAACACTAAAATTATACAAAAATAATCGTTAAATATATGAATTTAACAATTTCTAACTGAATTTTAAACAAATATCCCAAAAAAAAATCACATAAAAAAATCATTTATAAAAAATTACTACTTAAATATATGCAATATATATTAACTAAAACTTTACTGAAAAAATAAAAAAACATTTATTAAACACAACTAATTGAATTTTATATATATATCGGAGTTAACCGTAGGCTGCAAGCTTTCGGAGCAAGTTGTTCATAACTTTATTCACTTTTTATTTACCATATGTCTTCCTTTTTTGAGTGATTCACATACTCAAAGACTAAAAGAAAAAGTCCAGGCAAACGTATGTCCTTTGTTATAAAGCGTGCCTAACATTAAGCAATCTATCTATTATGTATAATTGAATGTTGTATAAAGGTGGGTATGGTTTGAATTTAATTGTTTCAAATTCAATAATGTATGTCTATGTTACATAACATTTAATGCTATGCAGTGGGTATATATTATTTTTACATAACATTCAATGTTATGTATCATGGTAGATATTGATCGTTATAAATAGTTAATGCTATGCAGTGGGTATATATTATTTTTACGTAACATTCAATGTTATGTATCATGGTAGATATTGATAGTTATAAATAGTTTATAGGGTAGATATCCTTTACCATTTATAATTTTGCAGAACACGTCAAAGCATATTTGGGAAGAATTTTTAGGTGAGTTTCTTGAACTATAATTTATGCATTTTATATTATATAAATAAATTGCATGCTTAGTGTGAACAAGTCTAGGCATACATGGAAAGAATTTCTAGCGTGGTTTCTTTATTTTATATATATAATACACATGTATGTCTTAAAGGTAGTGTTGGAATTTTTGTTGGTTTAAAATCCTTTTTGGATCACTAGTATTAGGACGTAGTCTAAAAGTTCTACATTTTTACTCTTTTTCGGGCATCTTTTTCGACAAGTTTTGCCCAAAATCCGGTCAGAAATTCAAATTGCATATTTTAATGGTTAATCTCATATATTTTGGGTGTCTTGGAGTTTTTATGGACACTAATCTATTTATGCATTCAAAAACACGATTTAAATAATGTAAAATAGTGATTTCGTCAAAAATTGTGTTGTCGAATTCCAATGATAATTGTCAAAAAGTAAAAAAATGTTGAACAATTAAACTACAGCACTAAATCTCAAGTGACCCCACCTAATTCGAAGAACATTTATTTGATTATGATTCAGATTTTATGATGAAATTCGACAAACTTCACACTCCCCATGATCCCCACCAATCCTAAGAGACCCTTAAGAAGTTTGGACACATGAATCTTGACCCCCACCAATCCTAAGAGACCCTTAAGAAGTTTGGACACATGAATCTTGACATTATTAGACCCATCGTCAATATTATAAGAGCAATGTGAGGCGATGTATGATAAATTTGCTAAAACGTCTAATGATTAGAGTACAAGTGGCGATGTTTAAATATTGCACAAACTTTTCAATAATTCCAAGGTGTTTGAGGATGCATTATTGGATGAAACTTCCAAGGCATTTGAGGGTGTGTTATTAGATGAGATTTTCATTAGAACATTCTCATGTACCTTAGGATTATGGAGAAGTATTATGAGTGTTTAAGGTTGGTCTATAATATCTATACATACCAAATTTAATATAGTTCATAATGTTGATATAAATTAGTAAGTTGTTCAATGTGGTCATTTAAAAAAAATAGAAAATGCAATCAATCTCTATCTTAGGGAGATAATTATCAAATCCATAACAAAAAAACACAAGATTTTAAGTGGTTATGAAGGAGTGGCCATGTAAATCTAGGTTTAAATTTTGACTAGTGTAGAGTCATTATATGTGTAAAGAAAGGTGTAGGTATAGAGCCTTTGTGTATGTAAGGGAAGGTGTTTGACTTGCCAAAGTGATCTGGATTGAATCATTATATTATTTTTCATCTATATCGATGCTTTCAAAGTGAAAAAATTGGAGGAATCAGCTTGCAAGGTCATTTCAATGGCATGTCCCATTTTGGAAAATTAAGGTCTGGAACCTTCCAGAGCCATTTTGAGGCATTAAACGCCATTTTTGGGGGTTTTGGTGTCTAGAACTTATGCACACCCCCTTGATAGTGTTTTATAGTCTGAGACCTTTCTAACAGTGCAAAATGTGCATCAATCAGAGTCAGTATGCAAAATTTATGCCTCTCGCAAGTTGACCTATTGTGTTGACCACCATGGTACGAGAGGATGCCACGTTAGCCTCCATTACTCATGCATATGGGGCTAGCCACATGAGGAATTTCAAGAAGATTATGGAAGGTTTAAAACCCTACCAGAATTGAGGGTTGAGGAAGTAAAAAACCTACCCCTAGATGACTATTGGGCTATGTTAAATATCGGGCCAATAGGAGGAGAAAGGGTTCCATTCTAGGTTATTGTATTTTGTTCCATAGCCGAGTAGAACAACTGGGACCTGCCACTAAAATGACCCCGCAAGTTGATTCCTCCAATGTTTTCCACTCTGAAAGCATCGAGATAGATGACAAATAATATAATGATCTGCTCTGATGCAAACTCATCATCCTCTAATATATCGTGATTTGTTCAATTTAGTGTCACAACTCTATATTTAATATTATGAAATATTAAAACTCATGGAGGTAAACTGATTCCTCCTAGGTAGCACTATAAACCAGTATATCATCCAAATTATTGAAATGTGATATGTAAACTATCGTGGATATTCTACTAGAATAGTTCATCACAATAAAACTGAACTCTACACTATGAAGGTTAAATTCCTTTAGATTCCAGAATATTTAATTATTGAGTTTTTGCTTATGCATGAAATAGATAAAATGCAGAAAATAAAGAACACTAAAGTACAATCATACAGGATGAAAACATGGAGTTGGGAAACACTTTTTGACTTTTTTTTTTTTCACAAAAAAACTGCAATTTTTTTTGTTTTTCAACTTCAACCCCTTCAAACACATATCTCCCTTAGGAATTTCACCTTGAAGTAAACACAAGAGTTCTAGAGAATTGTATTAGCTTCGTACTCGTATTTAAAAAAAAAAATTATGGACATATAGTGGGACAAATTTGAGGGGCACCAACAACATATACTTTAAAATTTTAGGTATGGATAATGAGTGACCTGTGTACCCCTCATTTTTTTTAGAGATGATTATTCATTTTACGGAATACAAATGTATGCTCATAATTTACACATATCGTACTTGGAAATGGACTATATGTTGAGGATTTTCATACTTAAGAACTATTTTTTATTATTTATCGAAATGACATATGTTTAAAAAATGGTGCCTTATTGACACATGTTGGTGTCCTCACATTTTCTTTCAAATGTGATTCTTATCAAACAAACTAAAACTACCATTTTGAAGAGGACAATGCAAGGAACATCCTTGTGAGTTTTTACATTTTTTTGGTGTTGTCATTGTGATGATATTGAATTTTCATTGTGACTGATTTTTAGCTCACTAAATTTCCTAATGATAAAGTTTAGAAAAAAAAATAGTAAAAAGTAGAAATCTCAAATGAAATTCAAAAATTCTCATACCATGAGAAAGTAGATTCAATGATGAATCTATTGGTATAAAATCTGAGAGGTAATTCTCATATTTTGCAGGGTTTCTACCTTGCTCAAGTGACAAATTTTAGAAAACTATAGAAATGCTTGTTTTATTCGTTGACCAGAAACTCTTGGCCGAGCAAATTTCTCAGCCGAGAAATTTACTAATTTCTAGGGTGAGAGTTTTTTGGCCCAAAAAGTAACCCGGAGTAAAACAAAACTCTCGCCTGAGAGTTTGTTTCAACTCTCGTCCGAAAGAATAAACAAACTCTTGGGCGAGAGATTTATTACATAATGCCCCGAGAATATTTTAGGGGATGACATATTAATTGCCTGAGATTCTCGGTGGGATTCTATAATTTCTCACCCGAGAGTACTATATATAATATCTCACCCAAAAGTTTATTTCCATCATTCACCTTCGCAAGTATGAAAAAGAAGTTCAAGTTCAGATATTTTCAATGCGAAAAAAAGTTCTAAGGTGTTTTTTGTTTTGCTTATGGAGGTTTTAAACTTTTTCATATTAGAAATTTCTTTACAAAGGGTATATTTGCTCATTTTCTTTATAAGGGAAAATATTATATACTTGGTTTTGGCATATTATTGTTTTTTTTTAAAGACATTGTAAAATTGGTTTTAGCATATTAGTATTTGTTTTTTTAAAGGAAAAATGCAAATTTGGTTTTAGCATATTATTATTTTTTTTAAGCAACATATTGTAAATTTTGTTTTGTCATATTACATTTTTTTTTTATATAAGGGATATATGGTGAATTTGGTTTTAGCATAGTACTATTATTTTTATAAAGGGGAATATTGTGAATTTGGTTTTGCTTTCATGTCATATTGCAATTTGTTTCATTAATTGTACAATTTTATATCCAAAATATTACTATGATTTCAGGTTTTTTCGATTGGAGTTTAGGTTTTTAATCCTTTCAACATGGGAAACCAAAAGAAATGCGCAACAAAACATGATCGCACCAGAACTGATGGAGAGGCAAGGAAAGATAGAAAACGTGAAAACATGAGAAAGTTAAGAGTAAAAAGAGCAATGGAAAGAAATGTGGAGCCACATGGCGGTGACGAAGAAATGCAAAATGTGGAGGCACATGGAAGTGACAAAGAATTGCAAAATGTAGAGGCACATGGTGGTGATGAATAAATGCAAAATGTCGAGGAACACGTTGATGAAAGAAATGAAGAACATGGAGGTGACAAGGTAATGACAAATGTGGAGAAAACGATGGGAACCATTGACACTGAGACCATGATTGGTGAGTAAATATTTTTTTATGTTTATAAAATTGTATTTAATACAAGTATATAATTGATTTAAAAGTTAAAAATCATATAAATTTATATATTTTCATGCAAGGTCAACGTCCAACTTACAACATCCTACCATACCTATCAATTTACAGAGATTAATTGGAAGTTGCAACAATATCATCATTGGCAACAATTTTTTGGAGAATATGGATTCAAGTAAAATTGAATAATTAGGACCTCCGATGCGTGATCATACAACTCGATATAAAGCAAAAAAGAGAATTATCTTGAAAGTATTCCTGTCATAGCACAAGCTTAATTGTTACATAGATTGTTAAAGAAAAAATGTCTAAGAAATGCAATTAAATTATTGGGCATTAAAAGTGTCAAAGAGGTTAAAACAAATGACATGGTATCAAAAAATGTGACCTCGACCCTTGCCACACTTGCAAGGAAACGATCCCATGATTTTGTGGTTGATCGTAAAACATTGCTAACAGGGGTTGTGGAAAAAAACACTGCAACTTATCGTTTGTTGGCTATGACTGCAAGAACATTAAAAACATCAAGAAAAATTGTATGGAAGCATAAAAATGTTAGGGTTCAATTATATGAGGATGATGAAGTTGCATGTTGGGTTTTTATCTATAGGCAACCTGATCAAGATAGACTTCCAGATAATGTGAAGGATATGGTGAAATAATTTTGGCATTTAAACTTTCGTCTCTTACCAAATGAAAAGGATGTTGTGTGACATCATATATCTAAAGGAAACTATGAAACTCATGCTAAACACATAATAGAAGTCACTCAAGTGGAATTGTTCAAAACTTTTATGGAGAGTAATGTTGATGTCAAGATTTCCCTTAGCACATTTGTGAAGCTTAAACCATGGCATGTCAAGCCCATCATTGTCCGCAACACATGTTTTTGTTGATACCATGTAGAATTTGAATTATATTATGAGACATTTCTAAATTTTGGCAGACAGTGTTGGCAAAATGACCCCCCTCCTTCGAGTGTTCATGAATTTGTATCTAAAATATTATGTGCACGAGTGAATGGTCAAATATTATTTAAGAAACACTGTAGGTGGTAGAAAATGTGAATAATGTTCTCATTTTGACCTTTTTTATGCTAAATACCCCATTGATCCAAATGATCCTCGATTTTTAAATCGCATTATGAAATGGAAGAGATATGAATATGTTGATTATACTCATGTTACATATTGAACAACATCAAGAAAGATTGATTTAGTTGAAGAGAATATCTCTGTGACATATTTTATGGAGTTGTTCAAGGAGAAAATATATAGATATATCAAGCACTCTCATACAACACGATGGCGGGACTTATAGTTCAAGCAATAATGAGATGTATTTCCAAAAGGAACAATATTATCAATTGTTGATTTTTCTTAAAATTACACTTTCACTCCGCAAAAGGAGATACAAAGTGAGTATTATCATTCAGACCAGGTATCTATATTTGTGCATATTTGTACATACATGCATAGCTTCATGTCGATGGTTTTGATAACATTGAAAATAATCGTGAAGTGATTAAAGAGTATCATTTCTACGTTAGTGATGATCGTACACATGATACATGTTTTTTCCAACATTGTTTTAATATTATTTATAAAGAATTATCAAGATGAGGGGTCACTTTTAAAGAGCATTGGGTGTGGTTAGATGGTTGTGTTGGTCAGTTTAAATCGACACACTCATTCTTATGGTTGTCTCGCTTCATAATAAAACAAATGTTCGCCACACATGGAGCTTTTTTGAAATGGGAGATGGAAAAGGAGAACATGATGGTGTTGGGGCATGCATAAAATCTGCACTTAGGAGATATCAAATGAATCACTTTTCTTCTCACTTCACAAATTCAAACGATGTTTTTAATTGGTGCAAGAAAAATTTAATCCATGAATTCAACGAAAGGATGGCTAATGTGAGAAGGTATGTAATTGTTTCGATGACCCTTAATGTTTTCAAATGCAATTACTTAATGTGCTTAGATGTACATGAGTATTTTTATTTAAAATATGAAAAAAAAATATTTTATTTAAATGTGAAATTTGATTTGCACGAGTTATGTGTTTATCTTGAACATGTTCTTTTGGAATATTTCAATGGGTGATATTGACAGATCAATTCCATATAATTGTGATACAATCCCTGAAACAAGGGGCTTACACTCTATTAGGAGTAAGAAAATGGAAAATATACATGCAATCGAGAAACACAAGTACTCTTGTTTTTGTATTACATGTATTGATGATGTAGATTCCTTCTATGAGTGTCAAAAGAAAACTAACAAATTTTTTAAACCATCGATACACCAATAATTGACATCATTGCACCCATTTGGAAATATCACGGATGTAGAGCACAACAATGAATTGATTGTGATTGACAAGGATTATGATCGTGTTTTTGATATGGTTAGAGAAGGTGATGTATTTGTTTTCATTGAACCGATAGTTAATCCAAAAACAATGCATTATTATTTATTGAGATGCACTAGGTCGAAAAACAAGTTGATGCAAGAATTTAAAGATCTGTCAAATTATACATATGCAGTGGGTTCAATGGTTTTAATGTGACATTTATTTGTAGAAGTAAGGAAATGTAATTACCATATTATTTTTCAAGACTACGAGCCAGATGTTATATGTGTTGAGTACAATCATTTGGTCATAGCAACCCCATTGCAGTTGAAGCCAATGAAGACTAGGAAAAAGTTCAAGAATTGACAATGGAAATTGTCGATAGAAGATCATAATGTCATTCTTGAAAATAAGCCACTAACACATTTGATATGAATCAAGAACACATTGGTCAAGATGAATTTTTCTTTGATTCTAGGGTTAGAACATAGAATTGTTATATAAATTGCACTTTATAGTTTATGGACTTTATATTGGACTTTATATAGTTTTCAATATCAATGTGCTTTGATGATAAAAAATTAAATACTAGATATGTTTTGTTATTAGTTCTTACCTTTTAGGTTGGGAATATATGAATCGGTTGGATGTGGTTGGATGTGCTTCCTATTAACTTGCATGAAATCCAAGTATTTATTCCTCTTTTAACCAAAGTTTTTTTTTTAAGATATAAAAAACTTACCTTATTTCTCATTACCTTGCTTCTACTTCATTTTTTAGTTTCTATCTAACCCTGGAGGAACTCTCTTGTGAAGGAACTTTATAGTAGGTTGAAGCCTGTAGTAAGCCTTATTACAATTATTGCTTTCACACTACATCTACTACATAGTCCCTATTTAATAGATATGGCCAAAGTACATAGAAATCTATCTATCTACTTAAGGGGGTTAGGGTAGGACCCTAATAGATTCACATGGTTAATTTTTTTTTGAAGATGTGATATGAAACATTAGATAGAGATATTAGTTTGAAACTACTACAAAAATAAAATTAGTTTCCTTTTTGATGAATGTGGAGAATGGAAAGGTCATCCCTCCTCTAACCCATAACCTTTGCCCGATGATTTCAAACATTCTATAATGGTATTTTTTAATGATGTAACAACATATGTTATAGAAATGGATGGAAAATCCATTGATACTAATAAATTTATTTATCCCCATTGCCAAACAGTATGGATTTTTTTTCAATATATTTATAAATTTTTGTAATTGTATGGAACACTGCAGAGTATGGTGTTTTTCTTGGGAAGCCTCCCTATAGATTTTTAATATGATTGAAATATATTCTCCTGCATCAATAGTTCATTCTTAATCATTTTGATATTGTGTTCTTAAAACAAAGGATGGAGACTAAAAAACTAGTGATTTCTAGGCATGTGTAATGATTTCCCATACCTATATATGCTAGAGGCAAAGAGGGTTCAACTTAAAGGGAAGAGGTTTCTAATGCTTCCCATAGAATATCAAAATATAAATGGGTTTATAAGCCAATTACATGGAAGGAAAGATATCAAGTTGGATCCTAAGATTTTCTTGTAAGAAAGAACTTTCAAAAAACATGTCTAAGTCTCATTCTCATGTCTTTTAATGTGCATTTTCCTCTTCTCTAGACCTAGTCAATGAGATCCAAATATGGAATAATTTCCTATTCCATTTTCTTAGATCCATTAGAAATACTACTTTCCTTTTAATTTGTCTAACATTAGACAAGGTTTAATATTTTAACAAGGACCTTCCCTTCATCTAGTAGTTTGTCCTTGAATTTTGTTTGGGACTCCCAACACTATTGTTTCCTCCTCATGTTTTTAGGTGTATAAATCTTAAATATTCTCATGAATATAACTGTAAATAAGTCTTCAAAGAGATTGAAAAACTAGTGTGGACTATTACCTCATCTAGTAGATCCAATTCCTATGGGTCCAAGAGAGTGCATATTCCTCTAGACAAGTCTTTGTCATATATACTAATTTGATTCCCTTATTTCCAAATGATATGTTGAATAAATTTCGTGTCATTATTTCTCATCTTGATGTCTTGTCAAAACACTGTTTTCATACTATGATTGTGAATTAACATTGTTACTCTATATTGCTTCATTATATAGTTTCTAACTCCATTTAGATACATATATTCACATTAAGGGTTTTAATACGTCAATTGAAGGAAAACATAATAATGTAATGGATCACTAGATATTCATGAGGTAGAGATATGCAAAGTATCAGAGAGGAGGATAGAGGTTTTGCCAAGGTTTATGCTACACGCTTAAGTGAATATAACTAGGAAGAGAGGAATGATTGAGGATGGGTGTAGCTGAAGGACGATCAAATGGTTACAAATCCATGGTTTAGGTAGAAAGGATCTCAAATATACTCAATTATATATCTAATGATATATCCACCATTTAATTTATATTGGGGTACACTTCTTCTCAAGAACTTCTAATAATCTCTCTAAATGAGGATGAGAGGATCTAGAGGGATTCTCCACTGGTCATTTTATATTTTCAAGGAAATCTAGACAAAGTACCTATATTCATGTCCTTCATTAATTTGGAAGGCAACTAATAATATTAGAGTGTGATCCCTCTACTAATAGTAGAGGTATTTGATCTATATGAATCCTTCATTGGATAAAAAACCCTTAATTATTGGTAATCCAAGTTTCCATCAATTTGAGAGATGGTTAGAAGATCTGTAAATCTCTTAGTTAGAGTAGCCTCAAAGATGATGGTAGGAATTTCTTGAAACTTCTTGACAAAATTTGAATCCTATGGTTAGGCTGTAATCGTGAGATTCTCTTCCCTATATATTTCCCCAACTCTATGAAGGAATCTATTTGTTTCCCAAAGGAAAGTGCATAGGCACTGGTTAAACTCATATCCTAGTTCTAGACTATACATATTGACATTGCATTATAGTTTACCTTATTAAATAATTTTGTGTTTTAATACTTCTATAGGAAAAAAAAATACTTTTAAAATTGAAAGAAAGACAACAACGATAACTACCTCAAACCAACAACCAAATCACAATGAAAAAAAATTGTTATAAAACCAAATAACTCATATGTCAATGTCACACTAGTGAGGACACTAATAAAAGTTTTCCCACACTTCTACTAACTCTCTAGGATACAACAAAAGATAGTAGGCATGTTCACAAAACCATACACCGCAAAAAGCACATGAAAGTGATGATCAATGTACCAAAAACCCATAGAAGGACAAGGGTAAAATCAGTCCATAAATAAGAGCCAACTACATGACACAATTCAACAAAGACTTAGATGATTCAATATAAAAGCAAGTGGGCAAGCTCTAGAACTACTTATTCCCCACGTCCATGTTATGAAGTTGGTAAAGAAGTAATGTTTGTCACATTAGTATCAGTTCCAAGAAAACGTAATAATATTAAATTCACAAACTTTGCTCATGGACCACCTGTTATGCTTCTACAATGCAGTGTGTTGCATCTTCGTTGATTGTATTTGAGGGCCTTTGCAACTTTAAATCTCACTATGGCATATTCTTTGACATTACCTGAGATATTTTGCATCTTGGATTGCTCAAAGTTCTATCGAGTTTAGTTTTTCAGTTGTGTCTGGATCTACTTGTTCATATGAGGAATCTATGCAACTTTTCCATAAAAAAGTCTCACCTGTTAACTGCTCAACCAAAGTTGATATTTCACTCAATCCCTCTCGGTCATTGGGTTTCCCATAAAGACTTTTGTTTTTAGGAATTAAAAATGTTGCTTCATCCATCTATAGGAGATAAGAAACTGCAGACAAGATAAAAATAAAGTTGCAACACTAGATAGGAAAAATGGAATAGCCAAATATACACGCAGACTCATTGATACTTCTTCGATTTAACTGCTAAATGGATTTTGTGTGAGCAAGGGTGATTTGCTACAGATTTCCATACTTGCAAGGCACACTAAGAATACATTTTTTTGTGTAGAAGGCTCTACTTCTAGCTACAACTCTAATCTATTGTTACAATAATTGTGATACTCTATTTCAGCAAAAAGAATACCCTTCTATGTTTGATTATACATTTAGCTAAACCATACTTATTGTTATCGCTCAACCTGAGCATATCCCTATTCACAATTATGGAATGATTCAAAACAGACTCATTGTGCCATCAAC